>CM060953.1:202685491-202885491 GCA_030765055.1 Mantis religiosa
ATTAAAGAAGGTGTAACCAAATTTTACGTTATGATTTGTTTAAGGAGTAGTGGAAAGTCCAAGCGATTTAATAAACTTAAAAAGTAACAGCAAGCAACATTTGAAAACTCTGTGATTGATGTTTTCTGGGGGAAGAATCGGCGCATTGAACTGAAATACATAAAAACACTATAAATTGTAGAAACTGCAAGCACATATTAAATACGGCATGTGGCTATATATATATATATATATATATATATATATATATATATATATATATATATATATATATATATATATATATATATATATATATATATTTGTAATATTTTGTTTCTCTTTGTTTTGTGTTACATAATCGCGAACAAGCTGTGTAATATTAACCTGCAAAACCTCGGAATTCACGACCGTCACTCCCCAGTTTAAGTCTGAAGCAACCACCCACGTCATGGAAGATCCCCTATACTCTATTTCTGGGACGTATACCTAAGTTAGGTATGGCAAGTAATGTGTTTCCATTCAGAGGTCAAAGTTCACGTTTGTAGGGCTTTACGCTTTCTCTACTGCTTATTATGGTTGGTAGAGGAGTGATATGTTGTTTACGGCAGCAGTTGTACACAAAGTTTGTTTATATGGATTGATGTTGACAGTCTGTGACGCTGTCGCCGGGGACGCTGCACGCTCTCTGTGGCAACCTGTCCAGGAACTACCGCGACGTGATGTGTAGGCCTGAGCCGGACGCCTTCTCCCCCTGCGAGGACATCATGGGCAACTGGGGGCTGCGCCTCGCCGTCTGGCTGGTCGCTGTAGCGGCTCTGGTCGGCAACCTGGCCGTACTCCTGGTGCTGCTGTCGTCCCGCTTCAGGATGACCGTCCCGAAGTTCCTCATGTGCAACCTCGCCCTCGCCGACCTCTGCATGGGCCTGTACCTGCTGCTCATCGCCTGCATGGACGCGCGCTCTGTGGGCCAATACTTCAACCACGCCATCGACTGGCAGCGAGGTGAGATCTACACTCTCCCAAGTATTGGACTAGTTTGTTTTCTACTCCCATGAATGCGTCCTAACAAAAGTTCAACCTTCCTTCTCTAGCGTAAGGCTGAATACCGCTTGCCTTATACTTTCATTCCTCGCGTAAGTTTTCATTTTTTAAAAGCCGACCTCTGTCTCATGTTCAAGAAGTCCCGAGTTCGAATTTCGATCAGAATGAGTTACCTGGATAAGGTTTTTTCAGGGGCTTCCTTATCCTCTAAGATGAATGTCTTCTAAGCTCTATGTACCCTGTACTCATTTGAACATCATTTCATTCATCGTGCGATATGACTTAACGTTGGAGGTTTTCCCTTATGCTGAAATATTAACAGATATTGTGTTTATGTATCTGTCATGTACTGAGGGAAACACGTTCATAAATAGATTTTACAATTAAGCTGTGTTTGAATCCAGCAACTCGTATGTTGTCTGAGGAAGATTACGGCTGCAGATTCAACAAGGCCTATTAAACTCACTGTCTGGGATACTAACGTTGTGCCCGACATATTTCCCTAAAGTATGAACATACGTGGTCCAGACTTGACAACTCGTGGGTGTATTGTAACAAAAGGCTACAAAAGTTTGTTCCAAACTACTTTATTTGTCCCCAAAATTGTTGATGTGCTGCTACAAACAGGTCCACCTCTAACACGGAGGTTGTGTTGTGCAGGTGCGGGGTGCCAGGTGGCCGGCTTCCTGACCGTGTTTGCCAGTGAGTTGAGCATCTTCACGCTGACCGTCATCACGAGCGAGCGCTGGTACACCATCACGTACGCCATCCATCTCAACAAACGTCTCAAACTGAGCACGGCTGCCAAGATCATGGCTATGGGCTGGCTGTACTCCATCACCATGGCAACGCTACCTCTAGTCGGAGTCAGCGGATACTCCAAGACCAGGCAAGTCCATATACACACTTTTGGGATATTTAAAGAACTTGCGCAAATGCAAAGTATTTTATCTTATTACTACGTTTTGTAAGCACAATCAAATGGAGAAGTAAGCAAGCATATAGGCACGAAAAATGAAACAAGTAAGCACCATAAATTAGGAAATAAATAATAACAATTTAATTATAAATATATTGTTTCGTAGAAACAAATATAAACTATAATAGGATAAACTATTGATAGGATGTGCTAAAAGAATTACTTTGAACAATTTAAGATGTTTGTTAAACTCGAGAGAGAGCAAACAGTTAACTTCCTGTTAGCCTGTAGAATGCTGTATGTGCAGAACGTGAGCAATGACATATGAATACCTCGTAATGAGGGTCTAGATATATGTATACTTAGAAGTGCTCAACTGCTAAAGTGCCCCAAGTGCCTCGTCCTCTTACCCAAGTCTTGAGTCAAACAGAAGTTATGTTTGGTATTACAGTATCTGCCTGCCGATGGAGAACAAGGACGCCGGCGATCTCGCCTACCTAATCACCTTGCTCAGTTTCAACGGCCTTGCCTTCTGGGCGATCTGTGCGTGCTATGGTAGGATGTACTGTGCAATACGTGGAGGCCAGGATGCCGTGGCGGCCCTCACCAGGTCGGACATGACCGTGGCCAAGCGCATGGCCCTCCTGGTGTTCACCGACTTCGCCTGCTGGGCTCCCATCGCTTTCTTCGGGCTGACAGCCGTGGCAGGATATCCTCTGATCGACGTGCCCCACACCAAGATCCTACTGGTGTTCTTCTACCCGCTCAACTCGTGTGCCAACCCTTACCTGTACGCCCTGCTGACACAGCAGTACCGTCGTGACCTGTTCATACTGCTAAGTCGTTATGGACTGTGTTCTCAAAGGGCAGCCAGGTGAGTATGGCTCTTGTGATTCTTTGCAGACATGAAACCTTCTGGCTGAGCTTTTCTTGGGGAAATGGGTTGGTGGAGCGGTCAGTAACGTTATAGACCGCACCTTCTCTCTCAAATCTGGTTACCATTCCTACACTCTCACCTCGTACTTCTTCTGGATGTTAGGAAGTCTCTGAAATCCACCACATCGGCCTATCTACCCAACATTCTAGGTACCTTTCTCCTTCCTAGCTATCTGAGAGTCTATGCATCTATTCATCTACCTGTTTGTCTATTTGTCTCCCCTTTTGTTTGTTTGTGAACAATATGATTAACAAACCAATAGTCGTTGAATACCAAACTTTGTATTTAAATAGAGCGTCTTTCAAGGATTTCATATAAAATACCCACAAAAAATCTCTCATCCCAAACTACGCTTTGCATTGGAAAATATTTCAGAACCTTCGATTTTGTTCAAAGTGGCTCCAACGATTTGGATTAAATTTCCATGTAATGTTTCGGTGACAAATAAAATTTATATTTTATACATTGTTAAAATATACAATTTATGTCAAAAACTTTTTGTTGCTTTTTAATTATTGAGTTTTTCTGAGTTTTTCTTTTGGTTACAGTTTTCCAAAACGTATACTTTTCTTAAATGGGAAGTTGTTGTTAAGTATTACTTAACGAAGACAAATGACTGATACAAATCCTAACATTTACCTCGTAAGCTTTGATCCGTTTTGTCTTCATCAAGATGTTTCCGCCATTCATTTCATCAGCCGCTCCACCATCATCATTTCTTTGATTCATAACACCGACATTCCATACCTGTACTTCTTTAACCTCAACCAGGCTAATCCTCCAACCTTGAGTTCCTCTGATGTCTGACCTCTCTTTGAAGCAGTGTACGAGGATGGATCTACAATTAGCACAACTATACAGGGCTGTAAGCGCAGATGTTTTGATAAATAACACCTAAATATGTGTATACTCAACTGTGTTAGTTGCTTTTTATCTCGTCTAAGTTTTCTCACAAACTAATCACGTACCTGATGCTTTCTGCACCGGGAAATAAACAGCGCCTGTCAGTGTAGATTATCTCTTTTGCTTCCACTTGTTGACATCTTGATTAGTGCTTGGAGACACGCCACACGTTCGCAAATGAAGCCAGTACTTTCATTGCATGGTTTGATGTTGTATTTGCAGGTACAAGGGAGCAGCAGGTCTTACAGGACAGAGGGGTTGTGTTGGAGGTTTAGTAGGTACCTGCACAGGACGAGCAGGTGGCGGAGGGTTCACTGGCGGAGGCTGTGGTCCCAGTCACAGAGGATCTCTACTGACGACACTCACGTCTGTAGACAACAGCGGAAATACCCGTCCGGGCTCGCTCAACGCCGTACCAGAGTCCAAGAACACACCTGTCCTAGAGCTGACATCTATGGGAGAACCCGAGAAACAAGACACTAACGGCACCACCTTCCTCTAGGGTAAGTGTATATTCATGATGTAATTCGCTCACGGAATTTGAAAGGCAAAACATAATTATCTAATTCCTAAGAATCTAATCTCCCAAATGGTTCACTCTACAAAACAAAATGTATCACACGTAATTTATGTGAGATAAACACTTATTCCATTAGTGTTTCGCAAGTATTCGTTGTTGTTGGTTTGCTGGAGCTTTTTTTGAAGATATAATTCACATTCGTTTTTCTTTTGTCCATGCAAAGATCATGAGCATGGTAATCTGCTGAATTCTTCTTATACAAATTTATAATGTAAACTTATGTCCATTAAAAGCAGTAAACAGAAGCGAATGCGGATCTTCCCCGTCTTGTTTTAGAAAGGATGCACAACATATAAAGTGATGTGAAAGTTATATAATTTTGTGAACCTCATTTTCTTAGTTATCTCTTTGCATACTTTACGATAATGTTTTGTTTTCTTTGCAGCACAGAGGAGTAACAACTGATGTTTGTTCTCTCTGGTTTAAAGACAGAACAGATCTACATCCATCCATGGACGGTCCAGCCCGAGCGTCTACATCACAGTTATTTGTAACGGCTACCAGTAACATTAGCTATTTGTTTCCATGGTCTCGCGTTGATTATGTTTCTATCATCTTTGTTATTTGATGCTGTTGTCAACATTTCCATAACTACGGTCTACTTTCAGTACATATATCAATGTTGTGAACTGTGAATCACAGTTTCTCCCTAGATCACACATTGGGCCAAAATCCCTCTATATGTTTTGGGGGAGTGTAGATGCAGGTTCCCAGTCTTTTTAGCGGCTTTAGTTTAAAGTCCTTACACTCAAGATTTGCCTCAATGTGGAAATGATGAATCTGAACTAGCACTTGTATACGATTTTGTAATGTTTACCAGCGTCTTCCGTTCTTTGTGGGTGCTTTAGTGAGCAAGACTCCGTGTATGAAGTTGATTATTCAAAGCGGAAGTCTGCGGTCGCTGCTGCAGCGTAAAATAATGCGCAGTATAATTAAAAGTAAACATTTCGTGTGCTTCACTAAGTCCAAGCAGTTACTACGAAATACTAAAAAAATATAAGCTAGCAACAGTGAAGCAACAAATACTACATAATCTAGACTTTGGTATTTATAGGAAATCTATTCATATCGAGAATAACATAAAGAGTTTTAACACTTTTTCACATAAATTTGCTGTTTTTGATAATTTGATTTATAGATTAATAAATACACTCCTAAATAAAGAGGAGAATTTAAACAAATTATCAATACTGCTTTAATTAATAGCTTTAATAAATAGTTTATACATAAAAGGATTGGAAAATGTTTAATATCAAAAATACGTAAATGATATTTCTATCCTTAACAATAAAAGACGATTATACTTTTAAAAAATTTACCTACCATCCTTGGGTTAATAAACCTTTTAGATCACTTTTGGCTATTTAACCATGAAATAAATCCAGAGGTTAAATTATTAAAACAATTAAATGGTCCAATAGATGTAATGCTTTGGGAGAAAGTATTTATCTTAAAAAATAAAAGAGTGGTGATGAATTTTGAAATACCGTCAATTGAATCCGCCATTAAGTTTGTTTCATGTTCAGAATTTGGTAAAACATACAAAAATATTGCGACATCTAGCGACTGTAACGTTGACAAGTGAATGAAGATACCACAGATTAATAGAAGATACAAATACGTGAATTATGAAGCCATTTAACAGTGAAGCAAACAAATATAATAATATGTAACTTAAGACTTCACTTATAAGAAATGATGATAATTCTTATAAATTCTCCAGGATCACGATTTCATGTACATTCATACACATCTTCAGCCGTCGTCATCGTTACATTGATATGTTCCTGTCAGTATCACCAAAATCTGAAAATAAAACAAATTTAAAAACAGAATCAACTGCCGGTATTTCAAAATTCATTACTCGATGTTTATTTTTTAAAATAAATATCTTTTTCCAAACAATTAAATCTATTGGACCATTTAATTGTTTTAATAATTTAACTTCTTGATTTATTTCATGGTTAAATGACCAAAAATGATGTGCTACGGGGCCGATTTATCAGTTTGTTTATACTTAATGTTAAGAAAATGTTCTTTCGTTCTGGTTTGTAAATTACGTTTTGTCTTTTCAATATAAACTTTATCACAATCTAAAGAATTAAATTGATAAATAATAGATTATTTTATTATTAGGAATTTTAAGTTTTTAAACATTAAGTATAAACAAACTGATAAATCGGCCGTAGCGGATCATGTTTGGTCATTTAACCATGAAATAAATCAAGAAGTTAAATTATTAAAACAATTAAATGGTCCGATAGATTTAATGATTTGGGAGAAAATATTTATTAAAAAAAAAACATCGCGTAATGAATTTTGACATACCGACAGTCGATTCTCTTTTTAAATTTGTTTTATTTTGTAACCATATTATCTATTCGTTGCTATTATGACGCACGTATACTGTTTCGAAGACCCAAGTCGGCAAGCCAGATGTAACAGTGTTACTTCGTTGTAGTTTGAATTGTTTCTTGATGATTGTGTTTGATTAAACAAGATTCATGAGATCTCTCGTTTTCAGGTTTCGAGTTACATAAATACAATTTTGGATAAGTCCAATTTCGTAATATATAATTTAATTGTATAATCTGTATTACATTTTACTCGAACTTTCTTGCCTAGTCAATCATTGCAGATTACCTCCAGCATATCGACAAATCCTTACTTCCTTAATAAATAGTTTCCGTTAATTACATAAAATTCCTCACTTCTGTACGTCCATTCATCACTACACGATTACAGAATATATCTTTCTTAAGATTATTCATTTTCCATTACAAAACTTTTATATTCACCGCGACATTTTTCCATAATCATGAAACAAGATTACAGAACATATATGTATGAGGATTATTGATTTTCTTTTTCTTAGAAACCGTTCATCATCTGTTTTATATTGCCATTACATGGCCCACTAATATTCAGATCAGAAAACAAAACTTATTTTCAAGTTCAAACAAAAACTACCGTTACAATTTTCAGATTTTGGTAATACAAACAAGAACATATTAACGTAACTATGGCGACAGCTGAAGATATGTATGAATATACTTTAAATCGCGATCCTGGACAATTTATAACAATTATCATTTCTTATAAGTGCAGTCTTAAGTTACAAATTGTTATATTTGTATAGAAGATACAAAGTCTCCAATCAATCCTTTCACATTTTCATCAATCTCCTTAAAAGATAAGTAAAGTTTTGTTACAAATAATTATATTTTATGTAGTTACTATGTTTTGTAATTCTCGCGACCAACCTCGATTATCGATTCACATAAGATATAAGGAACTGCTGCAACGCAAAATGTCTAGAAATGTCACTTCACTATCCTAATAGATTGTTCAGCATGCCCATGTTGTGTCTGTTGGCATGGCAACGAGGATTGTAGCCAATCAGCTCTCACCCTTCATCCGAACTAATTCCTGATAAAGGATGCCAGTTCACAGGAGGCAGTGAATAATGTGTCACTTACGTTCGTCAACTGTCTTTGTTAATTTTGTAACCGTTACTGGTCCTGACACAATTAGTTCAGTAACCGCTATAAGTAACTGCTATATTATTTTCTGCCCGTTGCATCCCAACAGACTATTTGTAATTAAAAGTGTGCCAAATCCAAACACCACTAGAAGTCTTTTGTGTATTCATTTATATGTGTCACTGTTGATTAAACAGTTGAAAGTGAAGTGTAAGAGTTTTATATTGCACTGTTCGTATAGCAAACTGTGTGTTCTTTTATAGGTTCGTATCGTGCGTTGTTTTTGTGAGAACTTTTTTCTGCTGAAGAATCAGATGACAATTTTTGTATACTACATGTATAGAAAGACCTGCACTGAAGGGTATTTGTGTACTTTGTTTTCTGTACATATAGAATATGCTGTAAAAAGATAACTTTTGTAAATAATAATCTGTATATTTTGTACATCAATAAAAACACTGTACTTTGTAATTTATTTGTAGATGCCAAAACCCACGCTCCACTACGTGAACACGTTGACGTACAGATCGGTCGTCTCATAGCTTGGCAAAGCATTGTCTATCTTCACCGGGAGAGTATCCACTCTAAAATGGAATTACGTGTAACATGCATTATAATGACCACTAACCTTGTTATGTGCTGCCACTGAGATATTTTATTATTATCACGAAGCTATAACTCATGAAGTGCAGTCGCTTAGTATTGTTTCAATTTTGAAAGTTCAGCACCTATAAAATCAAAGATTTTTTGAACAGCTATCTTTTCCGCAGTGAGTCTTAAACACTTCTTTGGTGACAATTGGAATGATGCATTAACTTCGTCAATATTTTCCTCTGTTACAACATTCCTGTTTTCCTAAATATGTGAACCAGACATCTCGCAGTAACAATATTTGGAACTGGAAACCAGGAATCGTTCCCTGAAATATTTATACAAAACGCAGCTCCGTATTTCTTCACCCTGTGCTACACGCTCTTGCTGGTTTCTCCTAGTGCTACTGCAGCAAGAGAGGATTATGTACAGGTAAGTTTGGTAAGTTAAACATAAAATATTTACAGAATATATAAAATATTTCTCTGTCAACAAAAATGAACAAAGTGAAAAGATAAACTAACCATCAATACAAGTATGTCAAAAAATACTTTTACAAACTTCAGTTATGGATTCCTTACATCACAAGAAGGAAAAAACAGTTCACGTGTACATGTGACCCATAATCCTTTGTTTTCTCGTTATACATATCAATGAAAGAGTGTGTTCACGGCCTTCGGGTTCCAACCTCACCACTTCAGTTCTCTATGCACTCATAGAATGTTTTGACACACACACGCACCACACACACGCACATACACTCACTCACACACACTCACACGCACTCACACACACACACTCACACACCCACACACTCACACACAGAGGTGTCACTGAAGAGTCATCCTTCTTCGAAGAGAAAGAGCCTTCGACCTTTTGCCATTCCCGGACTCTGTCCCTTACTGGCGTTATGATGGATTTATAATAGACAGTGGGTAGATGATTATTTATGAAATGTGACAAGTTGTAGGATGGAAGAGAGGATATGTTTATTATAGGAGACTGTTGAGGTTATGATAGGCCTAAGGTGAGTCTGGGACGCTTGTAGGTTTCCCCGGGGTCAATGTTATATTCTCCGAGGTATCGGATAAGTTGATTGAAGCTGTAGGGAAGACGGGAATACAATTTGTGGTAGGTTGAGGATATAGTCATTTAATTTGGGAAATGATAGGTCTCAATGGATGTTTTCATTAGGAGTATACCATTCGGCAGCTGTTGCTACTGGAAGACATTTGAAGTTTGTAGAGGTGAGTTTCTGCAGCTGCGCCCCAGACCTGCCAGGAGTAGGTCATGGTGGGTCTTATTACCTGTTTATATAGAAGGACCTTATTCCTCAGAGCCAAGCCTGATTTTCTGTAGTATAAGGGTTAGAGCCTCGCCATGTGCTTGGATACTCTGAAAGCTAGTGTTGTCCAGGTAAGGCGCATATCAAGAAGCACTCTCTGAGCTCAGTGGTACTTCTGATCCAGCTAAGTGCAGTTCAGGTACATCCCTTAAGTGGTGGTGAGTAAATGTGACTGTCTGGGACTTGTTGACATTAATCTTGAGGCGCCAAGTTTTATACCAGACTGTGAGCATGTCCGCATAGCACTGGGCACGTTGTACTGCAGTGATATGATATGACGATGCCAAGGTTATTGCTCTATCATGAGAACATAAATAAAGGTTGCAGCCTCTGAGGACAGAGAGGGTATTGATGTAGGTTAGGGATAGCACGGGGCCAAGAACACTGCTTTGACCCGTTGTATTACATTAAGTAGTTGGCGAAGTGTTACCATGGAGAACTGTTTACGTTTGTCGACGTTTCAATTATGTACATATTATGTTACAAGTGTACCACTGTGTCGAACACCTCCTAGCGCGAAAATAAAGGATTATATGACATATGTTAATATGAACTTTCTTCGTTCTTGTGGTGTAAGGAATCCATACTCAAAGTTTCTAAAAGTATATCTGATAAAAGGGAACGTTAGTAGATCGGGCGAAATTCTGTAACACCGGCAGCTGATATGATGTCGGCAATGAACAGCTCATTAACAAACAAAATGTTTTAACTGCAAATACCAAGCCACCTTGGTGCCCCAACCCAACCTAATTTTTATATGCAGTGGCCAAAAAACTAATTTCTGTACTAGAAAAAGGTGATTTTATAGCTGAGTTTCTCTCCCCTCCGTTGTTTATTATTGTAATACAAGTATGTCAAAATTCTAGAGATTAGTTATAATAAACTATACTACTTTTAACTCAGTGCTTAAAACCGACTTAAATTACAAAATATCTTAAAATCTACCGTTGTACGAGCAGGGAAGACGTTTATAAATAACCTGGAAATACAACTACCCTCTAAACCCTCTGGATATTGAGTATGATGATTATTCTTTTTTTTTTTAAAAAAAAAATAAGAAACTATATCTTTTACAAAAGTTTCGAAAATTGATATCATACCGTAGAATTCCCTTATGGCATCACTTTTACACTAATGGATCTGAGGTTGGGCGTAGTGCAGGAGCTTCAGTCTGTCACTTGGACAACTAATCATATCAAGTAGGTGAGATAAGCCCAAAATGGCACACTTTTATCTAATTTACTATTAATTACTTTAATTTTCAAGCAAACATGCCTCATAGTAAATGTTAACACTTAATGATGACTAACAACACAATGTGCCTAGGAAATTCGTCGTAGAAGACATAACCTCAATGAGCATTTAAAAAGAACAAATGAGTCACCTTGTGCTATACGATTAACCTAAATAACGCTTTCTCCTTTTTATTATAAAGTAATAACAAATGAACATCACATATATTAGTGTTAAATAAATATACTTCGGAATTAATTAAGGTTTAAGTAAAAGAAATAAACAAACCTTTATGAATGTTAACATAGAATTACTTCTGAAAATTGCAATGAAGTATTTGTATTGATAAATCATACTGTCTTATAAATTGTTTTTAAATGTTAAGACAACAAGCAATAATAACCGTAATGGCAAAGCTCAAATGTTCGCTTTTACAAAGCAGTAGCATAGTCAGCATAACTAATTTTGACCATTTATGAAGACAAGTTCCAGACGTAGTTTGTGTCAAGTGGGTGAATCCTACACCGACAACCAGACAAAGAGAGTAGTACAATGTCATTATTTTGGTAAGAATAAGAGTCTCAGTACTGTTTCCCTAATGTGGGGCCAAAATTAGAAGCTGATGTCTCAAGTGATTGGCTTTACTGCAGAAACGAAGTGTTTCAGACATTTAACGAGTAAATGTGCCTTCATGTAGTCCCTTTCGAGTTCTCAATGGTTTCCAATCATAAATTGTTTGACATTTTAGAGGAAGTATGAGTATTGTGGGCATTTAGTCCTACTAGAACTGAACTGGATTAACAAGCAAACACGAAAACCATACTCAGCGCTACTGAAAGCACCAATCTCTTTCTTTTGTCAAATACATTGGGTGGCTTCTGCACCGTGATGACTGTTTTTTCATCCATATTTATTAAAAATCGGACAGTAAAGAAAACATGCTTTTACTTGCAACTTTTTAAAAGCCTGTGCACATAGTGGTGAAGTAGGTCAAGACCAGCGAAAATTAATCTAAGGATTCGACATTAATCGAATAGTGTTTTCATCCTTTGCGTCAATTTAAATAACAGACTCTGAACTTCCCTGCTTGTTAGCCCAAATAGTTCTGTTTAAGATGTGTGCCCTTTAATCTGATTTAAATATTCGACGAAAACGACCAAGAACCTTTGCATAAATGTTGCTGTCTTGTTCTTGTCAGGACAGTGACGTCTCAAGGACAGCTTGCAACATATTGAATACCATAGAACCTAAGTCAACGCATTTTGTCTTCTATGGCAGCCATATGGCTGATTTCATGTAATTTTCAGTCCAGGATATTCTTTTATATTTATTCGCCACTGACTACTCTCATGCACATCGACATCTTGTGATTAAATCGTTAAGGCCACCAGATTGTTAAAAGTTCCATACTCCATGTTAAGTCTGTGACCTTTAAATATGCTTTTCGGCACAGAATATCAAACTTTCCTTTCGGATCCTAATCCCTCCAAAGAAGTAGAACAATGAGCAGATAGCAATGGCGTTGTAGCCAACACACACCACACGGTAAAACAACATTTACCATCTATTAACGTCCCTGTTAAAATAACATGGTTTTAAGAGAAATAAATAAACTAAAATCAAAGAAATCTGCAGGTCTGGATGAAGTTTCAAACGAAATGCTAAAACACATAAAATATGAAATTATTGAGGTTATAACCCACGTAATAAATACTTCATTAATGCATGGAATATTTCCAGATATACTGAAAAAGGTTGTTGTCAGGCGAATATACAAACAAAAAGGAAGTAAATTTAACACAGAAAACTATAGACCAATTACATTATGTTCTGCACTATCAAAAGTGATGGAGTGTATTTGAAGCAGTTGCAGAAATACTTTGAAAACCAAACATTTTATTAGAGTTACAATATGGGTTTCAAAAACATAAATCAGCAACCAAAGCAATAGATAAAGCAAATGATATAAGCATAAACGCCCTACATAATCATGAAGCTGTGATTGCTATTTTTCTAGATTTATCAAAAGCATTTGATCGTGTAAATATAAACATCCTTGTAAATAAATTAGAAAAATATGGTATACGAGGCATTGCACAAAACTGGATTAAATCGTATTTAGAAAACAGACAGCAGTATGTGGACATAACCCACAAAAATAAGGGTAGGATACAAAAAATCCGATCAAAATTTGAATCTGTCAAACATGGAGTTCCGCAAGGCTCAAAACTGGGTCTGTTTTTGTTTCTAGTATATATTATAAATGATATGTTTGAAGTTGTAGCAAGAAACGGGGGCACAGCAACTGGATATACAGATGATACAACAATAATAATTAGGGATCATACTATCAAAGGTGCAGATAATAAAGCAAACCACATTCTAAAA
Organism: Mantis religiosa; assembly: GCA_030765055.1. Lineage (NCBI taxonomy): Eukaryota > Metazoa > Arthropoda > Insecta > Mantodea > Mantidae > Mantis > Mantis religiosa. The sequence continues at coordinate 202,698,893 of CM060953.1, forward strand.
GTACTAAGGGAATACTTTTTGAATTTAGAGTTAGTATTAAACATAATAAAGACTGCCTGGATAAACTTCAAACTCAAAAAACAAAACACAAATCATATTGAACTCAAAATAGATGGGGAAACTATTCCTGAGGCATTAGTAACAAATTTTTAGGGGTTATTATAGATAAATATCTAAATTGGCAACCACATATAATCCACATAATGAAAAACATAAAGGTTTGTATATACTAAGACAGGTAAAAAATACCATGCGTAATAAAACACTGAAGCAGGTGCATTATGCTTTCATATATTCACATATAAAATATGGAATAACTCTATGGGGAAATATTGCAGCTAAGGAGATATTAAAAATATTTAAATTACAAAAGAAGGCAATTAGAATAATCACGAAATTAGATAGAAAACACACTTGCAGAGAAATATACAAAAAATACAACATTCTAACTGTCCCATGTATATACATATATGAAAGCATAAAGCATGTTCTACAAAATGAACAAATAGCCAAAAATAGAAATATCCAAACTTATAATGTAAGAAATAAGCATGATCATTATAGCTCTCAGGGGAACATAAAATAAGCGTTCAATTGAAAATACAGGAAAAGAACTTTATAACAAACTACCAAAAGAAATAAAAGATATACAACAAAGAAAGATGTGCCTAAAAGCATTAAAAAAAAACTTTTAATAGAAAATGCATTCTACAGCATTGATGAATTCAAGCACAGTACTAAACATGAGTGTGTGTGTGTGTGTGTGTGTGTGTGTGTGTGTGTGTGTGTGTGTGTGTGTGTGTGTCATTAAAACTGTAAAATCATAGGTAATGACATTGCAAAATGTAATGTATATAATGTATTGTGGCGTATCCTATGTAAATTGAGCATAAGGATGAAATAAAATGAAATGAAATCACTTTTATCGTTTTGTTATTTGAGATATTCTTATCCTACACCACCTAGATAGTTCCCTTGTAGCGCTGTAGCCTTAATACCGGCAATCAATATTATGTACAACAATGTTCTCCCACAACTTAATTTTCTGAGTGAAGAAGCGTTTTACAGAATCTGTATAATCTCAGGTTTACAGATTTTAGAAACAGAAGTAAAATGTTTTCTTTTAATCGTTTAACATAAATAAAGTTGGTTTGGATACCAGAACAGAGTAACATTCTCGGTAAAATTAGGGCTGATGCATTAGCGGAAGTAGCACGAAATTCCCGTACTCCTACAAGAATCCAGCTTACACAATTGTATTTGAGATGTTATTAAATATTATAGATAGAAACTCCATCTTGACAGCAATGCACTAACGAATGTACTAGTTTGAGAAACTAAACATCAAAACAAAACAACAGAGATCAATTATGTTAATTTGTTATCAGTTATACCAGAATGCAATTTATCAATTGCTGATAAATCTATACAAAACAAGATTTTATGGTACAGACTGAATAAGCTATTTAATTTGAAAGGACTCAGACAAGTTGTACTCTTCTTTATACAACCATGTATAACATAAGGTTGTGCATAACATATAAGGTTGGCTATCCTGACGAAATAGTAAATGATTCCTAACGTGGTGTTTGGTGGTGTTGATGTTCTGTGGAGGACTAAAAAAATGACATCTGGTTTGTATACAAATAAATATTTAGTATGTTTTTATTAATTATATGAAATTAAGGCTAGAGTAGGGCTCTTCAAATACAAAGCTCCTATTCTTACCGGAGTGTTTGGTAAAAATGCAGCGCAATGCAGAGCTATGCACAGAATCTGATGGTACGTCAGGATTCGTTATTATTAGATATTTGTGTCATTCCAAATTTTGAAGTTTATTCTGTTCAAAAAGTTAAAAAGAGAGATTGGCATGCTTTCAAATCGAATTCAAATATCATTTTCGCTCTTGCGTTCTTTACAGAAAAAATAAATTGCAAATGTAACCAATAACCAATAAAAATACTTGAATTGTGTATTGTAATACACAAACCACGATAAAAAAGGCCGTTTTGGACAGCTAATTTTAATTTTAACTTAAGAGGTTAGTGCAATTAATAATACACAACTTTACAAAGTCTTATCGTAGGTAAGAGTACAACTATTGGGTTATAGTAACTCTTCATTGCTGACACATACAGAATTAAATAACGAAAACTTTTTTGAGAGAATTTAAAGTGCTACAATCCTTGAAATTTTATACGCTTCAATCAGTATACATAAGTATAAATAAGTAGAAGCGGCAAAATTATCTTTATTTATGCCATTATAACGAAAAGCAATGAACGGTAAAATAAAACTGGTGTTAAAAATGAAACAAATGTAATCAAACATATTTAGAGGACAAGTAAGATAAATACTGATTAGAAACTGTAAACATGTATTTTGTGTATATTATCTGGAGGTAACCAAACTTTACTCCTATCCTTGAGTCAGAGCTGTATAAATCTGTTCATTCATAATTGTTATTTAATTATATGCTTTCAATTGTATGTATATTGTAAGTGGAATGTTTCCGTGGATTCTTAGAGTTTGTTTAGAGTCAATGAAGAACAAATATTATTGACACTTAATGTTATTTTATGTTTGTTTTGCAGAAATGTCTCATTTATGTTCAAGTGACTGACAACATACACAGAAATGAAGCCACCAATCAAAACCAATGGTATGTTTAAATTATTAGTTGAATGTAAATAATGAACATGAGCATTTGACACAAATATATTTATAGGAATAATGACAATGTTGTGGTTGTTCATTTTATTTGGAATCACTACAGAGCAAGGTCTTTAAATGTGCCCCTGAATCATATGGTGCCTTGATCAGTTTCTTTATTGTCCTAAAAATAAATATCAACCCTGAATCAATTGAGAATCAACTCAAAACTGTGCTAACTTTTATGTTTTTGAAAGTTGACCATTTTACAATGTGTAATCCAACTTTAACATCATGTAAAAGTTACCCTTACATTTGTAATGCATTGTGGATAACATTTCAGCAATTCTCACACAAGTAATGGTACCACATTATGTTTGTAACAGTTATATGTTAATATCTACATTTATGTTGGTAGCAACTGCAACTAGAGCATCGAGCAGCTGCCTGCCTCGGTAGCGTGGTGGTAGCATGTCTGCCTCACGTGCAAGACGTCCCGAGTTCGAATCTCGGTCAGGGTGAGTTATGGATAAGGTTTTTCCCGGGGTTTTCCCTTATCCTGAGAGATGGATGTCGGGTAACTAAGCTCTATGGACCCTGGGCTCATTTGAGCATCATCTCACCCGTTCCATTCATCATCCGATATGACAACGTTGGAGGACGTAAATTAAAAAAAAAAAAAAAAAAAAAAAAGACAAGCAGCTGTTAGAAAATGCTATTTATGACCAATCTGAAACTTTATTCTCACTACTAGATGCTGGAAATGTTTTCCTTGTTTTTGAAGAGACAGTTGAATTCTTTTACATTTATTTCCAAACACTTTTACTAGTACAGCAGAACTTTGTTTTCCTCGATCAACTGGGAGCTGGGACGATCTGAGTTAACAAAAATCTGGGTTATCCAGAGAATGATGGAAAAAGAATAAAAAAAGAAACGTGTATAACATTTATATACAAATACAATAAATTGTAACTTAAAAAACTTATCTTATAAGAAATGATGACCGTTTTCTTATAAATTGACTAGGATTGCGATTTCGTGAATATGTTATTCACATCATCAGCTTGAACCATCATCAATCTCGTTAGTAATGTTACCATCGCTAGATGTCACTATGTTTTTTTTTTTTTTTTTTTTTTTTTTTTTTTTTTTTTTTTTTTTTTAGTACTACCAGCATCTGAAAATAAAACAAATTTAATAACAGAATCGACTGCTGGTATTTCAAAATTCATTACACAATGTTAATTTTTTTAAATAAATATTTTTTCCCAAACCATTAAATCTATCGGACTATTTAATTGTTTTAGTAATTTTACTTTTGGATTTATTTCATGGTTAAATGATCAAAAATGATCTGCTATGGCCGATTGATCAGCTTGTTTATACAAAATGTTCAAAAATTTATCACAAAACAATTAAATTGATAAATACCAGATTTTTTATTACCAAGAATTTTATCTTATTTTAGATATATTTTTAATGTTCAGAAATTACTATTGGCACACTTTGAGTTAAAAGCACATACACTGTATGTATGTCTTTGTATTTGTACTGTACTACAAATTAGTCAGTAGTTAAAAACACAGTGAGCTTCTGTTGTCTCAGTTTAGTGTATTGCTTAACTCACATCCGCTTTAACATTAGAAGTTCATTTGTCAATGTTTCGGCTTGACTCTCAAAAGAAACCCTGGCACGACAGCCCTTAGAGGACCATGGCCAACCAACCCAACTGCCAACCTCAAGCCCTCTTATGCAAGGTAGAGGTGGGTGATCATCCAACCAATACAGGGAGGAGGTGTGGACAGCATTCCAGCATCTCCCAGCCGGAATGTTGCCTCTCACTTTCCTCATGATGCTTAGTGGTCACTGGTCCTATACCTGGGACTTAAACTCTGCACCCCATGGATGGGATTGAAACCAGGCTGCTTTCCGTGGCCAGGGACCAAGGCATGCTGCCTTGACCCGCTACGCCATGGTGCAGGACTGACTCTCAAAATAAAACAGCAATTTGTGCTTGTACGTGGGTCGTAACCACAGCTGGTTCATCAACACTTTCAGAATCTGAATACTCTTTATTTTCAGTAACACTGCATGATGTAATAATGCCTTCCTGTAATCAGTTTATAACCTCTGTTATTGTCAATGTCTTCATCATCAGTACAGCCATCAATATTTTTAAAAATGTTATAAAATCTTCTTCCACGCTGTTTTTTTTCTTCAATTGATTTTTTCACTCACCCCGACCTCATTTATAAATTAAAAGTTAATTGTTGGTGTCTTGTTTCTTTCAAAGAAGCTATGCACCTTGCAACAAATAGCCTTTTAACAAATTCATCACATTAGCTTCTTTCTTATTCAGATTTTCCTAGAGTGGAAAGCCGGCCTGTTTTCACAAGTTCACTTTGAGCGGTGTTGATACTGACACTGAAACACCAATTATTTCTGCTGACAAATTAACATTGTCCTCAATTGCTTAAGTCGGGTATTTTTCATACAACTTGGAAAACATGTTCAATATATAGATAGAGTCGACATGAAAAATTCAATGCCACGGCCGGGATTTGAACCACGGACCTACTGTGTTAATAAGAGTTAAATGACGAAGCCTGGGACTCCAGTACTCAGAATAGTAAGTTGCCACAAACGGTGTATCTCGAATGCGAGAGCCGCTAGTGGTTTACTGGGGAAATATACAAGTCAGTTGGAGAATTTAATGTCATGACGGCAAGTTGGCCATGGTAGCTTAATGGGTAAGAGCGACTGGATGAAAACCAGTAGATCCGTGGTTCAAATGCCGGCCATGGCATTGAATTTTTCATGTTGACTCTATCCATCCAATTCTTTAGCCTGTATTTGGCTAGTGTGAAGAAATAAATAATTTCCATCAATTAACTTAAATGTTCAATATAATTTGTTTTTCCTTCTTTTTAACGTTTTCCCTGTGTGATGTTTCACATTTTGCATGGAAGTAACCGTGTTGTTCAACTGATTCTCTCCCTTGCTTCTGCTTTTGAACTGCAGAAGTGCAGCATGCAGTCTCATTAATACACATAAATTACATACATTTACCAAATAAAATAGTAATTAATTACTGTATGAATGTTGCATTTATAATAATGTGTTGTTTATATAATTTTTGCAGCAGGATATTTACCAGTGAATGGACCAATGGGTACTCAGCAACTGTTATTCAACCACATGAGCAATCACTATCGTCGGATATACAATGCTAAAAGCAAGGTGGATTGTTCTGTTCCAACTTCCTATCACATATCTGTTCATAAGGATGAAGCTCGACGTAGATCCAGACAAATGCTGCCACGTTCAAATAGCATGATTCATGGTCTTGTTGAGGACAACGTTAAGTTTGGTGCTCAACAGAACCAGTCAGAATTGTAAGTAAGATCTCATTGTTGTATGTTTTAGATGTGAAGATTTGACATTTCTATCTCATTCTGTTGTTTTCTTGTGCCTGATCAAATGTGTACCATGACTTTACAGACACACTGTATTTTGTACTATTGGAGATCATGCACAGCTTACATCACTATACTGGTAGCCAAACTAGAGTGTGATTGACAGTAACCACGTGGAATAACAGTCTAAATAAATGGGAGGGGATGAGTACGTCATAACGGTTGTCATGGTAACGATTAGAGGTACCAATTAGAGTCGAGACGTTTCCATGACAATGTTAGATGCTAAACCTTGTTTGCCGATATTCTAACACGTGCTTAGCATTACGCGGGCGAGCGAATTACGCAAACGCTGCAGTAAATACAATACTTAGGTTTATATTTCTCTTCTGATAACGCTGCATAAACAGAATGCTCTCACGGTTAGAGATCCTGTACTGGCAAGTTACTTTGCATTTTATTTGTGGCAATTTGCCTTGGTTTACGTGTGCCTAAGTCCGTGTATCTAAGCGCATGTTGTGATCATTTGCAATTGTGTTTACTGAATGTTTAATTATGTCTAAATATAGTGACACGCAAAAACCTGAACGTGCTCGGGAACCAAATAAAACTGTATTTGGTAAAGGTATTCCAAATAAAGGACATACACGGGAAATAATATGCTCTGTGAGAGGATACTTCGATGAGGAGTAATTGAAAGGGGAGTCTAGTATTCCATTCTCTAAGTGCTTGATAGGACTTCACGTGCTCTAGGTATCAGTAAGGGCATTAAGGTTAAGGTTGGGAAAGAAAAGTATTGTAAAGAAGAAAGTTAGACATTGGGGTATAAATTAGAAACTCCCGGGAAAAATTATGTAAGCAGCATTTTCCCACTTCAATAAGCATCAACATGTCACAGGTATGCTTCTCTTGTTACGATTATCTTTACATTTATGTGTTCTTGCATGTTCTAGCATTTGCATGTAGATCTACGACTGCACTATTGTCTTTGTGTACAACATTATAAATAATTAATAATAGTAACAATAATAATACAATACCCATTGCAGTCGCAACTGAATCACCCTCGCACGCATAGTGCTATCGCGCTCTCCACGTGACAGCAATAAGCTGCAACGTCGCCTCTCTCTCCAGACAAAATGTCAATCACTTTCTAGATTGGTTACCAGTATAATTGAACCTGTCAGATGCTTACACATTAGTCTTCCATCCAGTACTACATTATTGTGCCATATGCTTTAGGATTTGTGTGAACAATAATTCTTTCCCAATCTAGCCACATTCATTTGACACAAGACAAGCATGGTCAAGAAGTTCATAAAACAATTGGCTACTAATTGTTTGTACATATCTGGAGATGGTTTTAACAAATGTTGAATCCAGTAGTTGACTTGTCGTTTCAGTCTGCTTGCACTTGTTCTCAGGTTTCTCCATATTTTGTATAGTTCTATCTCTTATATTCACAGTTAAGTAAAAGTCATCCGGAATGAAAGAGGATGTATGAGGACATTCCCAAAAGTTAAAATTTTTGTCAAGGGAATATCTCGAACTTTATCTGTGACTTTGTGAGTTTGTAGAATTAAAAGTCCGAGTTGCAGATATTCCAAATGTTTTTTATTTCCGTAGAAATACACTGTTCAATTCTCACATGACATTACATCATATATACACAATCTACCAAGGTCGGTGACAATAACAAAAAGCGTTCTGATTACATCTGTTTACAACATCAGCTCAGCTGTTTACTGCTTACGACTGAACCTTGGCAGGTTGTCGCTCCCTTAATTACCTCATTGATAATTCTAGATATTTCCGGAATAAACAAGCAATTGAATGTTCTATACAACAATCAAGATATCACTAGAATGTTCCATACAGGAAACCCTATCTGTGCCGGCAAGTCCTTTATCTCGCACTTTGTTTATCTGTTCCAGCATACTCTTTATATCCGTGCTGCCTATCAGTTCCTTTGTGTGCACAAGCTGCATTATCACAATCGGGTTCACGACAGTATATTTTAAAGAAAATCAAGAGAGCTATTTTTTGGAAAATCAAGCTTTTTACAAGAAAATTTCCATGTAAAGGGTAGTTAGACCCGGGGGGGGGGGGGGGGGTTCTCAAAAACCCTGATATAGCCTTCTTGGAAGATGAGCTTAAAACTCTTAATTTTTTATGTAACAACTTAGGCTTTCAGTGCTGGCGTCAATCCAGTAAGATGTAGAGATTTGTGGGTTTAACATAAGAACCACCTTTAAGCCCACCAAGAAGCTAAAAGACCATCTTCGATCAGTCAAGGACAGGGGGACTCCCTCGCCACAAAAGGGATCAACCGTATTCCCTGCAGCTGCGGCTAGGTGTACATTGGCACTACTAAACAGAGTATATACACCTGGATTAAAAACACCTAAGCAACTGCCTGTTGGGACATAATAAAAAATCTGCTGTTGCTGAACATGCCCCTCTGATGGGCCATAATATCAACTTGCATGAAACAGAGGTTCTCTACAACACAGTCCAGCATCACGCTAGACTTTATCAGGAAATCTTCATGCACAAACATAATTTTAGCAGGAAGGAGGAAGCATCATATTTGCACAAAACCTGGCTTCCCATGTTACAAAACACAAGGACGAAACTGTTCACAGAAGCCGACAAACCGAGACATAGGCCTAGCAGCCATCTTGTGACTGGTGGACAGGCAGCCAATAGGAGGGATGTAGGGGGTTTGTCTCCTGCTATATATAATTGGTGCGCTACGCTGGAGCCGTTCTTTAGCACAAACCGAACATAACACACAAATCCCCTTTGCAGGCCATTGCACATTTAACTTTCTAGCACCCTTCCCATAGCTGCTTGTTATGTTATTAACCACATGTGCATGTGGAGACAATGTAGCCTCCAGGTGGACGATCGTCACCGGAGGCGGTGGGTGTGGGGCTGACCCTTTAAAAAAAAAGAACTGGAGCCACTCCAGTTTTTCCTACCAGACCATGGTCAGTAAGCCCGGAAATCTCTACATCTTATTGGTTTTAATTTTTGAGCTATGCAGCTGAGAAACACACATTCTTTTTCTAAAAATAGTTTTTGGTTCAGTCACAAAAAATGATATCCCAACTAGCAAAATTGATGTGCATTCTAGTTCCTGGCATATTGTGATAAAAATTTATGTTCTTTTCGTTTTTGTTCTTCTCATTCTTGGTTTATCCTAAACTGGCCTTTAGTCATAGGCCGAGCTTCATAAATAGACATTTGGTTCTCTCTGTACTAATGTAACATGATCGGTGGAAATCAACAAAGTGGACTAAAAGATATCCATATTTTGTTTTCTTAGCGGATGGTTTGATTTAAGCAATGTCTGGCTAAGCACCATTTAAGTGTAATTGATACTGAATTTTACATAATTGGCAATAACAAAATGTGACATTTCAGACACTGTACCTGTGTGGAGCCTTCCGCTAGACAAGCCAGGAGCAGGTGCCGTCCAGGTGAGAAGAAGGTGTCAGAGAATCAAGTCAATTCATCCAGAAACTCCAGTGCTTCTTCAGCAAGAGCTAATAATAAGGCAGAATCTTCATCTAGAAACTCAAGTTCTTCAAGACAGACTGGTGATGGGACAAGTTCAAGATCAAGATCTGCGAGTAGAAAGGTTGGTATACTTCACTGGCTTGTGCAGCATTGCACAATTAACCTCTTAACTCAAGTAAGAAGTCAACTTTCTAAAACAATACAGCGTTGGTAATGGTAATATCCGTGATTCTGTTGCAAAACAATTTGAAAAATACTTCTTAAAACTGTTTAAAGGCTTCTTAGCTTTAATTTGTCATTTGTAACTGGCTGCTTTCCTGAAGTCCAACAGCAAACATTAAGCCAATTTTTAAAGAGAGGCGAAGGAAGACCTAAAAAATTAGGGCCTATATCCATGCCTAATGTGATAAATAGGTTATGGCATGAATTGAAGTATTATTGGTAGTCTGAAACATGGCTAACATTGTATAGTATTAAGATGGAACTATGTGGGTAATCCCAAAAGTAAGGTCTCCAATTTTTTTTTTAAAATTTATATAAATGTTTATTTTCAACAAATGGTACACAGAATTTAAACTTGAACATTTTTCTATTTTTCCACATAATCGCCATTTCAATCAATGCACTTTTGGAAACCCTATGGCAGTTTTTCAATGCCCATGTTATACCAGTCCACCGCCATGCTCTTGAAGAAGCGTTGGACTTCATCTTTCACCTCGTCATCACTAAAACACCTTCCAGCCAAGTGTTCTTTCAATTTTGGGAACAAGTGATAGTCACAGGGTGCTAACTCCGGACTATAGGGTCGGTGGGTGGGTGGTGATATCCCATCCAGACTGATGCAGGAGATCCACAGTTTGACAGGCAATGTGGAGGCAAGCGTTATCGTGGAGAAGGCTGATGCCCTTGCTCAACATTCTTCTTCTTCGGTTTTGAATTGCCCGTTTGAGTTTTCTTAATGTCTGACAATACCTGTCGGAATTGATTGTTGTCCCAGGATCTATAAAGTCAACCAACAATATCTCCTTTTGATCCCAAAACACGGTTGCCATGACTTTACCTGCAGACTGTGTTCTTTTGAACTTTCGCAGCTTGAGTGAATCGGAATGCCGCCACTCACAAGATTGTTTTGTCTCAGGTGTGAAGTGGAAAGCTCAAGTTTCATCACCTGTGACTACTGAATCCAAAAGGTTGTCCTTTTTGTCAGCATAGCATTGAAGAAATTGGCGAAAACTTTCAGTGCATTGCCTTTTGTGACCTTCTGTCAGCATTCATGAGACCCATCTGACACACACCTTCTGAAATTTCAACTCTTCAGTCAAAGTCCTGTGAATGGTGCTTCGAGAAATCTCAGGAACAACAATGCACAGCTCATCGAGAGTAATGCATCGATCTTGAAGCACAATTTGTTCAACCTTTGCAATTGTTTTGTCTGGAATTGACGGTCTCCTGCTTCTTTCCTTGTGAATTTCCGTGTGACCATCTGCCAACTCTGCACCACTTACGGACATTTCTGACATCAATGCAAGACTCTCCATACACTTCCACCAACTGTTGATGAATTTAATTTGGTTTAACCCCTTTTGCACTCAAAATCGAATAACTGCGCGAACTTCGCACCTGGCAGTAGTTACTAACGGGAGCTCCATTACAATTGTGCCAAGACTGTGAGCACCAGCAGAAGTGTAGTGGTGTCTGTAGAGAGTGAAGGGGGGAAGGAAAGAAGCAGTATGGCCAACATCAACCCAAAGAGTTTCCCTGTGACCCCAGTGCTTTGGAGACCTTAGTTTTGGGTGAGTGAGTGAGTGTGTGGGGTTTTAGGATTATCCTCGTATTTTCTGTACAAATGGATGTGTTAGGCGATAGTGATTTTACTTATGTGGGCCATGATTGGAGTATTAAAAATAAATCTGGTGATTTCAGCTCGCTGTGTAGCCTTTTTATTTAAGTACCCACTCTGTATTTCTACTGTCCCCTTTGTCTGAGATCATTTGAAAGGTCAGGTCACTACACTTCCTAGATAAGTACAACATTACCACAAACAGCGAATTTGGGCTGCAAAAAGGAAAATTGATTATGTCAGCCATTTTCTCCCTCTTAGAAGAAATATTAACTACTAAAACAGGATTCTTCATAGACTTATCTAAGCATTTAATATTGTAAACTATGACATTCACTTGCAAAAGGTCAACTGTAGTATAAGTGCTAATTTACAATTATTTTGACTTTTTATAAATACACAGAGTAAGCATGTCAGTCTGTTCCTTTATGTCTCTGTTGCACACGCCCTTTTGCACTGCTCAAACTTCTCGATGCTCACTGTTCACAGACCTATCTCACTTTGAACTGCAGAACTGCTCCCACTACCTGATCCACAGCAACTTCAATATTCAATGGTCAGTTCATAAATAGCTACTTGCCATGCTAGACCACGGAGGATATTATCAAATACTCAAGTGATGATCAGGTTTACTTCACATCCAAACACTTTGCAGTTAGGCCCACGTTTTGATTGAGAGTATTAAATTAGCTTTTTGTCTAGGTTTTCAAATATTCTGATAGATTTGATAGATTTGCAAACAGCATAACACATTAGGTCTTCATTTGGTTAAAGGGAAGCAATTCTGCAGCTTTACTAATTAATTGTTTCAGAAAGTTGATCTTATTGAACAGCATGCAGAGAATTTCAAGCATCTAAATGAGCCATTTACACCGAGGATATTGAAAACTGATGCGCAGTCCAAGTTATTGGGTCTTAAAGTATACCACCCCCCTCGCAGGAGACGCAAGACTGTCCAGGAAACTTCACACCGGAAGGTAATGTTTTAGATCTACTGTTTGGCTTATAATTTGTTACACATTTGTCTAGCAACGAAAATATAGATGGCACCACATGTTTAAATAGTTGCTGAATCGATATTTAAATTTTTCTTGCAAACTTTACCAAATCCCTTGTACAGAGTTCATCAAGAATCAACATTTCCTTGCAAAATGCACAATATCCATTTTAAAGTATGTACCAAGAAATATTAAAGCCGGTTAATAGCCTGTCGCTAAAGGACACGCGTGCACATCACATGACTATACAAAGCTAGCAACAGCATGCATCAATCATCTAATGTAGCCAGTTGCATTGTAAACAGTGAAATGGAGGCATCAAAAGAAGATCAAACAGGTGTTGTTTGTTTTCTGACAGTAGAAGGAGTAGAGGGAATGGACATTCATAGATAAATGTTATGGCAAACACTGTATGTCCCTTGCAAGGGTCAAGGCGTGGCACAAGTGCTTCAGGGGATGACGGGTGTCGTTAGCCAATGATGCACGGTCTGGAGCACCACACTGCATTACCGATGACATCGTCCAGCTGGTTGTTGCACTCATTACCCAGGACTGCCGATTGACAGTCAAAGCCATAGCTGCCATGGTCGGATTGAGCGTCGGAAGTGTTCACACCATCATGAAGGAACGACTGCTCTTAAGTAAAGTGTGTGCTAAATGGGTGCCCCACAGTCTTCAACCACACCAGGAATCATGTCAAATGGCCCACTGTCTTGGTCATCCGCAGTGCTATGCTAGGAAAAGGAATGAGTTCTTGGCACAAGTGGTGGCTGGAGATAAGTCATGGTGTCATTACTTCAAACCAGAATTAAAACGACAAAGTCTCCAGTGGAAGCATCCAGGTTCACCATCACCAAAAACAGCCAAAGCCATCCACAAAAGTGCAGGAAAGGTTATGCTGATGTTCTTTCATCAAGTTGGCCCCCTTCTAATACACTTTCTGCAGCACGGGACAACAGTGAATGCCCAACGTTACTCGTAATCTTTGACCAACCTTCGCCAAGCGATCAAAACGACGCAATCTCACTTGTAGGGTCATTCTGCTCCACGACAAAGCGAAGCCTCATTCGACCAACACAGTAGCGGCATTCCTGCAGAAATTCAAATGGGATGTTCTCGGCCACCCTCTCTCCCTGTGATTATGCCATTTTTGGTCCCTTTAAAAAGGCTCTGAGGAGCAAACAATTGATTTCGGATGACGACATCCAGCTGTACATGCGGAACTGGCTGACATTGCAACCTGGGACTTTTATGAGACAGCCATTCACCACTTTGTATCACAGTGGGACAAGTGTCTCAACAGCCAGAACCAATACTTCTAACATATAGGTACTGGTTTCTGTAATTATGTCTCCGGCTCATTACGTTTTGAACACACCTTATATACAGTTCCTAACAACACCTCGTAATGTCTCACTCAGTAATGCATAATGAGAAGGAATAACACAAGATTGTAAGTTGAAGCATATCATAAGTATAAACATGAGAGTCAGGTATTTATTCTTGAAGCGATAACTCGAGTAACATATGTCATAGAAAAATGGTGTTTGTATAGGCTGCTTCAAAAATTCTTGCTGCATATACCAAGGCATATTACAGTGTTGAATTTCCAGTAGTAATTTTGGGCGCATGAAAAAGAGAAATCTTTGTTGCTCATGCTTGTGCTGTGCGTTTCAAACTAGGCAATGCTGCACGCCTATGATAGGACCGTCGCTCTAGGCAAGCCTTTCCTAGCTCTGCCTCATATGCCTTTGAATACCGTATTCTTATAAAAGGCAATTTGAGTATCATTTCATCCATTCCATTCATCGTCCGATATGACTTAACGTTGGAGGACGTAAATTACAACAACAACAACAACAAAAAAAAAAAAGGCAACAGTGGCAGTTCCAAACTAAGTTTTGGACCAGTTGACAGCTTTAACCTCTTTGCCGATGGCCATTTAAACCCTTCAGGGACCAGAAATGGATACCCAATAAACAGAACAAGGCATTGAAATTGTTAAATGCTGTAAAAATGCATCATAAATACAATTCCATATATTCTGTATTTATTAAGTTATTTAAACGAAACAAAAACTGGTTTAAAACTCATTAAAGGCAGTATACATCTAAAGTAACAATAAAGTAGAGATTACATTAATAAATCGTCGAAATTTCACTACTTTGTTTCACTGTAGCAAAAGCCATTCTTTGTGCCGAACGTGCCTAATATTTGAATCATTTTGTTTTGTGTGTATACGAATGAATGTATGTATAGCTACGCAAGCGACTTCTCCGGTTCAAGTTTAGTTTATTTATGCTATACCAAGCGATAATCATACGAGTATATGTTGCATTACACACACACGCTGGAGAGAAAACTCTTGTCAGCATTTGTTATTACAGTGTTTCTCAACCAAGGTTTCTGGTAGCCTTATGCAGCTGTTTTCTCTCAGTATTTTAGTTATTTATACTCTCTTTGTGTTCAGAGTGATTTCTTATAGCTATCAAGAGCTAAATGAATGGCACATTTGAAATTGTTAAATTTCAATGTTAACCATGGCTTATCCTCGTAATGTAGCAAATAAATTAGCTTGCGTATGATGTGTACAAGCTTCTGATATTACTGTGGAAAATCTGGAAGATTTGTTGTGCGATTATGAAGGAGATGTGTGTTTGGAGGAATTTAGTAACAGTGACGTCAAAATTAATATAAAAATTATTTGTGGTTGGTTTATTGACCCTCGTCACTTACTTTTGTAAGTGACGAGTGTCAATAAACCAACCACAAATAATTTTTATATGAAGGAGATGTTTAGGATATACGTAGCAGTGACGTGTACTGGTCTACAGATGGCATGTTAGCTACTCCATTGTTTGGGGAAATGGCGGGTCAAATATGGGTGATGTGGATCAACTATTACTAGCTATCCTCTTTACGAAAACAGTTAAATGGTAAAAAAAGTATTTTTATACCACTGGATGTAACCGTGCACAATTGTTTAGTAATTTTCAGAGCTGTAAATTCATGTAAGACATTCATCTACCTGTACTTGCGCATATAAGGAGCTCGTAATCTAATTGAGTACTATAATACTCAGAGGCCTCATTATACTGGGGGGTAAGAATCAGCCCTCATAGTTGAGAGAAAACACTTTCCTAAAAGTAAACCACCCACAACCAAACAAGTTGTAACCATATAAAAATTATTTGTGGTTGATTTATTGACACTCGTCACTTACTTTTTCATATATTTATGAGAGACTAGTTTCAAAGGCCCTGGCCTCCATTTTCAATCTCTTTCCAACTGGCATCTGTTGTCTGCTCTCTCTGGTGGTGGAACTATGAACTTTTTTGTCAAATTATCTACTGGCGGGATTTCAAAGTTCATTACGCGATCCTTATTTTTCCAGATGAATATGTTCTTCCATGTTGTCAATCTGTTTTGGTTTATCACTCCTTTTAATAATTTTGGATTTGGATCAATGTCATGGTTTTCATTCCAAAAATGAAATGCTACTGCTGACTTGTCTTCTTGTTTCAATCTGATGTATCTAAAGTGTTCTTTGACTCTGGTTTTTAAATTTCTTTTTGTTTGACCTATGTAGCATTTTTCACAATTCTTACAATTTATTTGGTATATTCCAAGATGATATTTTGTTCCTTGAATATCTTTTTAAATTTATTAAATGTTTTTGAATGGTATGTGAATGAACTGAGGATCGCGTAATGAACTTTGAAATCCCGCCAGTAGATAATTTGACAAAAAAGTTCATAGTTCCACCACCAGAGAGAGCAGACAACAACAGATGCCAGTTGGAAAGAGATTGAAAATGGAGGCCAGGGCCTTTGAAACTAGTCTCTCATAAATATATGAAAAAGTAAGTGACGAGTGTCAATAAACCAACCACAAATAATTTTTATATTAATTTTGACGTCACTGTTACTAAATTCCTCCAAACACACATCAAGTTGTAACCATTTCGAAAATGTCTAGTGTGTTGCGAAAAAGAAGTTTGCAAGGAAACCAATATTATTTGGTGTGAATCTGCAGATGTGCCCTTGGGTATTTATCCACGTTTGGAGGTTACAATTCAAAAAGAAACCTTTAAGGGTACGTTTACATCCCTTATAGAACTAATTTAAATTTATTGTAAAATAGGAAGATTAAAATAATTGGCGTTAAATGAGCATTAAATGCATGTATGCACAGGACGTCTATACACATCCATATCAGTTTGGGGCATTTTAACTTGTCATATGACGTCCATATTGGTCAAAGGGTTAATCAGACAGGTCAAACCCCAGAATGGAGGCATTGATTTAGTTCACTGTATAATATAAAACTTTTATTCCTAACAAGTTTATCAAATAGACAAATTGTATGCATGTTTCAAATATCAATCAGTTGCATTACTGTCTCTCTGATAACATAACAATTTGTTTCACAGGAGGAGGAAATAAAGAGCCCAAGTTCTACAGACTCTGGGGCAAGTTCAGCTCGCTCAGAGGAACATCTGAATGATGAAGAGCAAGTTCCTCAGTGTACATGTGGTCCAGAGGCCAAATCTCCCAGTAGGGTAAGTTGGTACATTTACAATATAATAAGTTAGTCTGTAGTAAAGCTGGTCTGGAGACCAAACTTCCTATCAAGGTTGAGACTTATATTTATAAATTATCTATTTATATTGTTTTTGTGTTTGTGTGGAATTTCGAGCTGATAACAGATTCACAGAGGAATGTGATGTTTCAGGTGTCTAGTCGAGACTCTGCATACAGTGGTGGAGTGATTTCCCCTGGAGAAAGTCGTGGCCCTACTCCAGAACAAGGTGACCTGAAGTTGAACAGTTCTGCAGTAGTTTATCAAGGTCTGGATTCCTCACCAGGGAGTTCTAGTAGAGGAACTGATATTCTACAGAAGATACCTTCAGATCGCAGTATGCCAAGTGCAAGACAATATCAATGTTACCAACCTGTACTTCCCAGCAACGAAACATTACATCATAAGAAGTTCTCTTATAATGCAAATGTTAGACAAAAGTTAAAAGACAGTTTTAGTGTATATTCTATAGACATTGAAGATATACTTGCAGAAATTGAAGGTATCATTGATGAGAAAACTTTATTAGAAGAATTGGATGAAGAGTTTGGAAGCAGTTCAGTTTCTGGAAGTGATCGTGTCAAAAAATTGAGTGCCAAGAAATCTGCGACAGAGAAAAGGTATGGCATGAATAGTGTTAACAGCATAGACTGTGAATAAAATGCAGTCAAAGGCATGGCTTACCAAAACTTAACACCTCTAGCTTTCCCCCTCCGTCATCATTTTAGGTTGCCTCTCCTCCATTGCACGGGCTGCATTGGTCAACTGAGTCACTGTTAGATCAACACTCTGCAGTTTCTTCTGAATCACTGCTTTGCTCCTCAGGGTTTAAAGAAACTTGATTGATAAATGAGTTATTATTTGAAATAGCAAAGGAGATTTAAGACTTTTCCATGTAAACATGTTAAAGTCATTTGGCAAATTAGAGAAACTTGTGTCACTTACACTTCACTTCACTTCATGCATTCATAGCTGATGGTAGCACATTGTCAACTATGTAACACTATAAATAATAGAACTGACTAAATGATTATTAAATTATAGATGAGTTGTATTTATTACACATCAGCTTCATTTACGTACCTATATTGAGGGCATGTTTCATGAACCACCGTTCTCACCATCAGCTCTATTGTGACTAAAGCTTGATCCAGTGGTGTGGGTAGTTCTGGAGTTGCTGCTGCCATCTGTTGATTTTGTGATGAATTTAAATGTGGGGTTGTCTTCCGGTGGGATTTTGAAGTTTGTTTTTCTATGTATATTCTCTCCCATATGACGAGTTCACTATGTTTATGTACGTATTTTAGTAATTTGGTGCTGTCTTCAATTTCATGATTTTCAGACCAGAACTGAGCTGCTATTGCGGACTTATCAATCTTTTTGTATCTTAAGTGCCTAAAATGTTCTTTCTTCTCAGTGTCTATGTTTCTTTTTGTCCTCCCTACGTAGACGACATCTTTGCAATGTGTAGTGTTTAACGCCCGCTTTTACTACATACGGCACCGCAGGCGATGACACTGATGATACATGAGATGAAGATGGAGCACCGCTGGAATGAGAAGGCGGGGGAAACCAGAGATCCCGGAGAAAACCCGCCCCAGCGCCGTGTTGTCCACCACAAACTTCACTTTGCGGTCGCCTGGGATCGAACCCGGGCTGCCTTGGTACGACATCTTTGCAATAGTGTACTACAAACAAATAGATGATGCTTTGAAACTACTCAGTCTTCAAGAACCCAGCAAATACAATTCACAGTAGAAACTGAAGAGGACTGTACTCTACCTTTTCTGGACCTTAAAATCACATAAAACAATGAAAAACTGGAATTTGGTATTTATAGAAAAGCAACACACACAGATAATTACATCAAAGCAAATAGTTCCAACCCAATTCCACACAAACATGCCACCAACAACAGTCTCACACACAGATTAGTAAAGCTACCCCTCATCAAAAAGAATACCATGAAATCTTAAAAACTGCAATTAAAAATGGATATGGAAAAAAACCTTGTAGATAAAATAAAATCATTCAAACTTCAAAAAAGATTAAAACAGATCACAGCTCTTTCATCTATGAAACAAGAAATTAGATTTGCTAAATTTACTTACCACTCCTAGGCCACAAAAAAGTTCCAAAAAATGCTCAAGAAATACAATATAAATCAAATCAAATCAAATTTATTCACCATAAGATTTCCAATTACAGAAATATCGGCTTCGTCAATACAATTTTACATTACAGATTAACAGTAACAGATTAACATTGGCACCAAAAAACAATTACAACATTAAAAACCTACTTAACAGTAATAATACTGATAAGATAAAACCAGAAGAAAAGTCAGGCATTTACTAGATTAAGTGTAAAGACTGTGAAAAAATTTACATAGGGAGGACAAAAAGAAACATAGGCACTAGAAAGAAAGAACACTTCAGGCACTTAAGATACAAAAATATTGATAAGTCCGCAATAGCAGCTCATTTCTGGTCTGAAAATCATGAAATTGAAGATAGCACCAAATTACTAAAATACGTACAAAAACATAGTGAACTCGTCATATGGGAGAGAATATACATAGAAAAACATAAAAACCAATTAATGAACTTCGAAATCCCGCCAGAAGACAACCCCACATTTAAATACATCACTAAATCAACAGATGGCAGCAGCAACTCCAGAACTACCCACACCACTGGATCAAGCTTTAGTCGCATAAGAACCGACAATGTGAACGATGGTTCACGAAACTTGTCAATATAGGTACGTAAGTGAAGTTGATGTGTAATAAATACGACTCATCTATAATTTAATAATTATTTCGCTTCACTGTGGTGTTCCAATACAGTTAAATTTCGATATATTGACTATATGATGTTAATTCTCTATCAAAAATTAAAAGAGAAAGAAAATTATAAAAAATTGGTAGAAAGTAAAATATTTCAGTAGATCAGTAGTAGCTGATATGCAGTTTCACTGTTTTTAAAACTTAAGACTTCTCTGTTACAGATCAGAAGAAGCTGCTTACGTGAAGTTTGTTCACAACATCACAGAGGATATTCTTGCTAAAGAAGAATATAGCGACCTGGGACTTCAGCTGCTATTTGAAAAGCACATAGCAGAAAATCTCAATCACCTAGACGTGGTATGGATTTCCCTATCATTTTATAAATATATCAATCAAATACAGGTGGCCTATCCAACAGTCGCAGATAATAACCATTGTTGTCTATAAAATGCACAGGAAGACTTTTTATAACTTTATGGCAAAGGAGACCTTTTTACAGCTTTGGGGGTAGATTCAAGATGTTACATATTTTCAAGCAGACATAACAAAGCATTAAATTCTACGGGATTATATTATAGCTTGAGATATCAGACTAATGCCCGATTTCACCAACAGATGTTAAAATCGATGTTAACAAATGTAACGTAACAATTGTAACAGCACTAACAAAGCTGTTAAATTTCTTGCATTTCACGGACCTGTTTTCTGTAAATGTTAACAAACATGCTAAGAAACTTGTAAATATTACAGCTATAGAAGGCTATGGATGAGTTGTATTATTTTCGGAACGTACTGCGATGCGCTTTTGTTTTCATTTTCGTCTGCATACAGCTAAAAGATGGTGGATAAACAAGATCGTGAACAAATACCGTGAAACAAATTTCTCATCAATGGAGAAAGAATTGTTAATTGAATTGGTGACGAAGTATAAGGATATCGTGGAAAATAGGAGGTCGGATGCGGTGAATGTAAAAGAGAAAGATGTCACGTGGAAAATAAATTGGAAACGAATTTAATTCAAATGCATGTGTCATTACTAGAAACACGAAACATCTTCAGTATTACTTAAATTTAGAACAAGGAGCGAAGACAGACAAGTGACGAGTGACTTGAACGTTTCAAGACAGAAGGTGGACAGTTAAATTGCAAAGTTATTAATACTTGAAGCAAAGGCGAGATCAGCATATTCCTTTCGATGCATGTTCTAACTCAGTATTTCGTAAATTTAAAACGAGGAGCGAAGAAGGACAAGTGACGGGTGACTTGAACGTTTCAAGATGGGAGGTGGACAATGTATTATCCACATAATTCAGTGAATTATAAAATTGCAAAGTTATTAATACTTGAAGCAAAGCTGAGATTGGCATATTCTTTTCAATGCATGTTCTAACCTCTCTTGCACTTCTGCAGTAACCTTCATTGCAACTTGTTTCGACGGTCTATACCTCTGTAGAAAATTTTCTTCTGATAGCTCCTCAAAACAATTTCTCCTGATAGGCCATACTCTATTACGAATGCCATTTAGACAGTCTTAAATATAGCAAATCGACATCAACAGCTGAGTTCATGTCCGCCATCTTGACTATTTACAATTGTTAAGGACTTAACAGCAGAAATTTGGTTTGTTAGTTTAACAAGAGATTTAACACGAGTTTTAAGCTGATAAAGTATAAACTTGAAAGAAGCGTAGGGACAGTGAAGCACAAATTAGTACAAAAGTGAATCGAGAATATATTGACACATTGCTTCACTCACACTGTTTGTTCACAGGACATGTTTCAAGAGCTCTTGCTCCTATCCTCAGCTGATACTTGTTGGTGAAATGCAATTTTTGTTATAACTATTGTTAAACCCGTGTTAAGTGTTTAACATCTGTTGGTGAAATCGGGCATGAATGTACCACGCTGCAGTGAACAGTACTATGATATAACAGAACTTACATGTCATCCGTCATCATTAATTGAAAAAACTATTTGTAATTAGTTTTTTTGACACTTCGTCAATTATATTTTTATATTATTGAGGGACTACTTTTGGAAACTGTTGCATCCATTTTCAACCTCTCTCCAAATCTGTTAATTTGTTCATGTGTTGTCATCTGCTCTCTTCTCTCTGCTGGTAGAACTATGAACTTGTTTATCAAATTATCTACTGGTGGGATTTCAAAGTTCATTACTCGGTACTTATTTTTCCAAATTAATATGTTCTCCCATGTTGTCTATTTATTGTTGTTTAACACTCGTTTAGTAATTTATGATTTGGATCAATGTCATGGTTTTTGTTCCAGAAATGAAATGCTACAGCTGACTTATCTTCTTGTTTCAAACTGATGTTTCGAAATTGTTGTTTGGTTTTTAGATTTCTTTTAGTTTGACCTTACAACTTATTTGGTATATTCCGGATCTTTTAATTGGTGGGATTTTACCTTTTGTTTTTGAATTTAGCAATTTCAAAACTGAGTATCTATTAGTAGGTGTCAAGATGATATTTTGTTCCTTTAAGATATTTTTAAATTAATAAAATACTTTTGGGTGGTATGTGAATGCACTGAATATGCTGTTGCTTTGTTTTTCTTTAGTGGAATGTGGTTGCGTCCTTAATGGTTTAGCTTAGCTTTAGTTTAGCCTTTTTAAACTAAAGAAAACTCAGAAACATTTAATAAATTCAAAAAGATCATAGAACATACAGCCTTCACTTCTAAAAGTAGAATAGGTACTTCTGCTGGACAGCAAGCCTACTTTTGTAAAGCAATAAAAGACATGGTCACAAAACTTACCTGCGCTAATTGCATCCACATGCCTTTTTGCACTGCTGTAGGACACATGTCTAGGGCATTTTTGCAGAGGTTGGCTACAAGTGTTACATATCTCTCTAATGTTGGCTGCAACACCGAAACCAGCCAGTCTGCTTGCGCATGCGCATATGCACACCTTTGGACTTAGAAAGTATTCTCGCGTCGCATGAAAGAAAGTTTTTCCCTCAGAAACTATTTGTTGTTGGTTTATTAATACTCGTCACTTACTTGTTACTTGATTTACTTGTTACTTACAAGTAAGTGACGAGTATTAATAAACCAACTACAAATAGTTTCTGAGTTTAATTTTGACGTCACTGTTACTAAATTCCTCCAAACACATATAAAGTTTTTCCCATTTCTTTTTTGGAACAAAAACCATGACATTGATCCAAATCCAAAATTACTAGAAGGAGTGATAAACCAAAATAAACTGACAGCATGAGGGAACATATTTATATGGAAAAATAAGAACTGAGTAATGAACTTTGAAATCCTATCAGTAGATAATTTGATAAACAAGTTCATAGTTCCACCACCAGAGAGAGAGAGAGAGAGAGAGAGAGAGAGAGAGAGAGAGAGCAGATGACAAGACACTAGTTGGAGAGAGGTTGAATTTAATAATATTGAGTATCCAGATGTGCATATACAATTCCTAATTAATATATTTCATTATTTGAAGCAAAAGGTTAGAAACAGTGATGTATTTAACATTTGAAAGTAATGCGTCGGTAATTCAAACATACATCACTTAAATTATCCTTACTTGTACATGTTTCGGAGAATGGTGTGTCCTCATCGACTTTCAATTACCGACTCATTACTTTCAAATATATTTCATATTTCCTTGCAATGTGAACTGTATCTGACGTTGTTTCTCTGTTGTATTTTCAGGCGAGAATGAGAGAGGAGATAGCAGTGCTGAGTACAAAGCTGGGTATCGTTGACTATAAACCTCAAGGTGAGAAGTGAATATGTTGTTACTGTTAGTCGAGATGAAATGTACAAGTTAGACATAGTAAACTACAGGGTTTGTCATTTAAAGCTTAACAGAGTACACAGTATTTTGCCCCTCCCACAAACTTGCTGGATTTCCCCACTATCAGTTGCCATTGTGTGCAGGTTTCTTCTAATAGAGCAACTAAAACTGTATAAGTGTACAAGTGTCGATGCTTTAAAACAAGGGACCCAGTTTCATGAATGCATTATTGTGAATGATTTCTTTCCTCAGTGAATGACAGTTTAATTGATCCGAAGCTTCTGTTCTTTTCCAATGAGACATGGTTCCACCTCAATGGTTGTGTCAGCACTCATAACAGTCGGTACTGGACCTTAAAATCCACATCACATTCAAGAAATCCAGCAGAAAGTGTGAAAGAACAATTAAATTTACATCAATTAATCTAATAGAGGTAACTATAAAGCCTGGGACTTAAGTACTTATAGCATAGTAAGCTGCCACAATAGGTGCGTGTCTCATAGCTTATGAGAACCTCTAGGTGGGGTAACCTGATAGACAAAGTTTACAAGACAAATCCCATACACTGGAAGAAGTGAAACAAAATATTAGCAATGAAATTGGATACATTAAAGTGGCCCAACTTATACAGAATATGTTCTCCTGATACACAATGCTTGTTTAGTCAAGAGTGTTATATGTGCTTCACGCGCACACTTTATGTAGAAGCAAATCTGGCTATGGCACAAAATGTTGTGCACCCATTAGGTTTTAAATGCTGGCTCTTGAATTATTTAGCACTTGTTTTTTTGTTAAAGTGCTGTCAGTTTTCATTTGTTTCTGGCAATGACATGGAAAGAGTATAGAATTTCAACTTGTGCACCTTCCTTGATGTCTGTAGTAAAACTGTTTCTGCAGCGATGTAATTGAATTAAATGAAATAGAAAAATAAGCTTTCATAACAATAGTAGATAGTGAAAGCCATGTGATTGCAACACTGACCTGTTTTTAAACCCTTGAAGCATAGCATTTGCTTATGTATTTTGTTTACTGTTACAGACAAAGTTGCAGAAACCAAACGAAGTGAGCACAAGGCAAGTTCTGCATCAGGAGATGTCAGGTTAAGATATCGTGACAAACATCTTGATGTTAGAGGTGCAATATTTGATTCTAGTCTAATGGTCAAGACTTGAGCAGCTGCAAGAAACATGTCTATAGTCAGTTACTTGGAATAGGAAATGCAGACAGGAAACCATGTCATGTTCCTTCCAGTAGGAAGTGACAAAGTACAGTAATCCCATAGTGATGCTTATTACATACCTTACTGGCCCCAATATAACACAATTCAAGTTTTTGGAAAGCTTTTACAAGAAAAATTACCTAAATAATGAAAGCAATTAAAAATATTCTCTACATTTGTTTCTGCTCCACAAATTGAGTGGCAAGTGTATAGATTTCATCAAATTTCTCCATCCGGTCCACTGTTTCCTGTATATGCTACTACTCGGAAACTTTTCTTCAACTTTCCACCAATTTCTTACCAACTTTAATAACTTTTGTCTGTTGCAAAACCGTAAAATGAACTACTTTACATTTATACGCAGAAATTGCTTATTTACCTTGTACACCAGAAATAAGTATACAAATGTTAGTCCTTCACAAAAATATTACAGTGGGGATATAGGATGACTTTAGTTTTAGTACATTTTAAAATAACAGAACTTTGTCTTATATTTGGGCCAATGCAGGAATATTAAAAGCCTAGAGTGGGGATGTTTTGAGCCTTTTTTTTTTTTTTTTGAGCACATTTTTGTCCCATAAAAATTTATAAAACAATTTATCTTAAATTTTGATTCACTTTTGAAGTCTGTTGATTTATTTGAGAGTATTTAAATTTAATAGCATATATTTATTACACATTTATGACAGAAGTCTAATGTTGTGTGTTGGTGGAGGAAGTTTGTGTGGGTGGCCAAAAAGTGCTTTGTCTATCTCTTTTTGAGGCAGGTAATTTCCTGAGGAGATGTGTGGATCAGAAGTAAATAAATATTGCTTAGAACTTCATAACTGTTCCTTTATGTATTTGCACACTCTATTCTTCTGAGCAGAGAATTGCATATTTGTCTGCACTTGCATCTAAATAAAATTATCAATATTATAAAACAACTTAAACATTGTAAGACTTGAAGCTTATGCAGCGAGTGTTATTAAGGCTTCACAGGTGATCAGTCGCGTCAAATTTAAGAAGATCAAGCTTTCAGCCATAGAGTGTAAAATGGCCGAAAGCTCGATCTTCTTAAATTTGATGCAGCTGATCACCTGTGAAGCCTTAATCAACATAAACATTTTTTATTGAGTAGGTTTCAGCTGTTACTTATGGACAGCTCTTTTTTATAAGACGGCAGTTGAATTGTTCTTCATAATCTTCATGCTTGTCGTTGGTCTTTGGATCCATTGGATCATGCTTGGCAAATCTTTAGTGACATCTACGTGTGTTTGAGCACTAAAATAAAATTCAGTCTAGCATCTGTTGGAAACTGAGCTTCTCTTCTTTGAAGTCCAGTTCCTATTCTCTGCAGTTCCTTTTATAATTGGCTGTTGATTGGTTTATGTAACACATTTTAACATATTTCTATAAGCATCCATATTTTATAAGGTTATAAGCCTATACTATCTGCAAATTATTATCGTATCAATTCCTTATTTAATTTTCTGTTTGCTTGACTAATTTCGGATGACTAGGATTTTGCAGGTTTTAAGTTAACATACGTTCAGATTGTGTCAAACTTGTTTTGTTATACCAGCATCTCAGGCCACTAGCATCTTATAGAACTTTCCATTCATGAATGTTTTTTCATCAATATATATATAGACAATATTCTCATTTAATAATTCCCTTTAATATTATTGCAATTCTTTTGGGTGCTTTTATTTTCTTTACTCAATTTCTATTATATACTCCTTTATATTCATTATATCACTAAATATTCTTTTGTTTTTCTTCTTATATTTAATTATTTTTTATATTTCCTATTGGTGAATGATCCTATTGCACTAACTTAGCATTTTCTAGCAAGATTTGTCATCAATGCAAGTCTTTTGCACTCGCTGTAACATCACTGAAAGGAATTTTTATGGTTCTTCTTACGTAATGTTTAATCACTGTCATTTGCAGTATGTGTGTCACAAAGCTTTAAGGCAGATATCGTAAGTAAGTAGTTTATCTTAGCAAAAAGTTACATAATATTGATTTATAACAGTATTGCCTATCTGTAATAAGTATCATTTTAAGTAAAACTATAAATAGAAGTATTTATAAACAGTGGAGCTTCATTAATAAAACCTTTTTAAACCACTTCTCGAACTGTAAAAACACTTAAGCTCCACTTACATTTAAAAATTAGGACATGTTTCAAGGACCCCGCGTCCTCATCATCAGCTGTGTTCGACTAGTTCTTCAGGTGACCGCCTTCCTAGCCTGGTGCTGTTCAATGAGTTTAATGATGTCATCTGCTATTGGTACTTCTTCATAACCTTCATATTGCGGAGGGAACATGCTTATCGTTGGTCTTTGGATCCATTGGATCATGCTTGGCAAATCTTTAGTGACATCTACGTGTGTTTGAGCACTAAAATAAAATAGTAGATGATGTCCTTCAACTCATTGAACAGCGCCAGGAGAGGAAGGCAGTCACCTGAAGAAGTAGTCGAACATCAGCTGATGATGAGGATGCAGGATCCTAATTGTTAAATGTAAGTGGATTTAAGTATTTATACAGTTTGAGAAGTAGTTTAAAAAGGTTTTATCATTTTAAGTGTTTTTTCTGGGTAACTGCCTTGACTTTTCCTCAACCTGAGCTCAGTGAAGGGTGTAGAAGGGATTTACACGTCACCCCATGCTGAGCACGCTGTCAGGGAATGACAAATAATGTTAAGTATAATAGATGACACTAAAATGCTACAAAGCATTAATACATGTTTTCTGTGTATTGAATGGTTTGCCGAAGCAACATGTCACATGGTTTTCTGGTTTGCATCTTACCTGTTAGTAAGTTTACACAGGTTTACAGTGTCAGAATGGATATCTAGTCAGTTTTTCAAAGGCAAACTTCTGCCAGTGCCTTAAAGTCAAGCACTAACTGTATGAAAGAATCATCAACTGTTTTTTACTTAGGGCTTTTTAACAAAAGGTAATGACTACTGCTTTGTGTGACTTTAACTTCAAACTGTGGTTGCACATTTCTGTCAAATAACTACATTATTTCCTTTTACAAAACTTTTCTCAAGAAACTGTTAACATACTTTTTTATTGTATTTTTCTGTTGCTATACAAATTATGTACACAGAGCACTGAAATATTTTGGGATAGTATTATTTTTGTTGTCAATTTCATATTGTTTTGAGATGAATATAAAGTCAGGTGCTAAGCAATAATTGGACTATTGTATTGTCACTCATATTTCTTTTGTTTTAGTAGTTTGCTGTGATCTGAAATTTATAACATTAACAAAGTACCTAAAATGTGTGATTTTTGTGATGTTATTTTTTACTAAAATTCTCTATGTAATTACTTTGTATATTTTTGTAAGATGAAGATAATATTAAATATATGTGTTAAACAAGAAGTGAAATGGCTTTAATTTTAATCAAACGTATGCAAATGAAATTCTTATGTACTTTTCTCACAAATATTGATAAACGTAATGTCTTATAATGGATAAAGGAAATGCATTATTTAAAGGAATATGAA
Organism: Mantis religiosa; assembly: GCA_030765055.1. Lineage (NCBI taxonomy): Eukaryota > Metazoa > Arthropoda > Insecta > Mantodea > Mantidae > Mantis > Mantis religiosa. The sequence goes on from CM060953.1 coordinate 202,727,195, forward strand.
GACGGGCTGTGCCAAAGACCCCGGAGACATATACTGCTCAAGGAATGCTCTTGAGATATCTAGGATGTTTCCTAAGGGCGAGAGAGTGTACCCTCTTTGGTTGATGCAGTATCCTATATCTTAGGATGTCAACGCCCACATCTGGTATCCGGAATTCTGCTTTAGAGTCCATATCAGAATATAAAGAACTTACTTTAATCTATACGGATGGGTCTGAAAGCTCCAACAGTGTTGGATGTGCATATGTCTATGGAACTGAACTGTATACATTCGGTTTCCATAGTAGCACTTCTATTTATAGTGCAGAGCTATAGGCAAACGCTCGCCAGAGAAAGTTGGATGATTCCCTTAGCACACTTCAGAGCCTTTGTGAGTTGTACAACTATTATGCTATTGTACAGTGTATCCAGGATGCCACCCACATTTCACATGTCTCTGCCGTTAGCGTGGAGTGTACATGGATTCCTGGTCACTTGTATGGGAATGAAATGGCAGATTTGGCGGCTAAGGCTTCAACCATAAAGCCCAGGTTAACACAGTGTTTGTCGCCATGAAGACTTTAGGCTTATTTTGCAGAGAGCGGTACTGTCGTGCTGGCAATGAGTGGTGTGTTCTCCATCGAAATAAGCTTAAAACGATGAAGGAGCTTCTGGTAAACTAGGCAACTTCTTGTTTTTTATTTCAAGAGGAAATTAGTTTGGTTGAGTTACATATTGGGCACTGCAACTTTTCACTTAGCCACCTTTTCAAGGGGGACACTGAACCAGTCCTCTTGGTTCATCATGTGCTGCTAGTGTCTTCATTTAGCAGACCTTCAGGAGCAGCTATCAGTCAGCCTGGCAGAGATCATGGTGGACAATAACAGAGTGGTCGAAATGTATCTTCAATATATTGCAAGAGTTAATTTTAGGATTTAGAGTTTATTCTGTTGTTTAAGGACTATGATACAATGAAGCACAAAATTGTATTAATTTAGAGTTTAGTTGATTTTTTGTTATTTATTAAATTTTAGATGAGTCGTATTTTTTACACATCTGCTTCACTTTCGAAAGTGAAGCAGATGTGTAAAAAATACGACTCATCTAAAATTTAATAATTTTTCGCTTCACTGTGGTGTTCCAATACAGTTAAATCTCGATATTTTTGTTATTTGTTAATTTTTTCTTACATAGTCTATTCCTGGCGCATGTTTTCTTGAGCGCTGGTTTTGCAGTGTCATGTGGGCAAGGGGGAAGAAGAAAGAGGTAACACGCTCTTGTTTCTGCAGTGTAGTCAACCAAGAACACAGTTCAGCAAAATTGCATGTAAGATAAGCAAAGATGCACCGCAAGTGTGAGATATGTGGACAAACAGTAAATTGAACTCCATCCGATAAGCTGTATGTTTATATACTTACTATATATGAAACACACAAAAATAGAAGACAAATATTATCACAGCTATAAATGCTTATTTGCTTTGTGATTCTTCGATTTCCAAGTCCAGTATGTCACTTTTATTGCTGGTATCCTTGGATGTGTTGATGATAATTTCATCAATTGCATTTTTCCTTGTAAGTACCAACTCATTCTATGTATTTGCTGAGTGGGAACATTAGCTGGTTGTTATGCTTTCCTATGTCCAGAGAGCTTAGAGTTAACCGACATTCATCTTTAAGGATAAGGGAAAACCCTGGAAAAAACCTTATCCAGGTAACTTACCCTGACTGAGATTCGAACTCAGGACCTCTTGAACGTTAGGCAGACATGCTACCGAGGCGGGCGTGTGGGTTTCTGAGTTGTAGTTCATTGCGTGAGAGATACATATGATGAGGTTGGTGTGGCCTCAGCTATAATGGCAAATTAATTGTTAATTAAATTTGAAGTTGCACAAAATGAAATATGCTACACGTGGACTCTGCATGTAGAGAAACAAAGACTACACGTATAAGCTTAGCATATTAGCCACTAGATGTCATAGTGTATAGTGCATTTCATGTTTCAAAGTTGTCATCTATGTTGATGGAGTTAGGCGAAACTTACCGAATGAGGACTTGGAACAAGCGCTCAAGAAAACATGTGCACATAGTACTACCACTAATACACGATAACTCGTGTACTGGCCTGTGATTTTGTTAGGTTACAAAATCTTAACTATGTACAATAATATCCTGACATTCCTGAAAATTAGTAACTACACTAATCCAACCATTGCTTCTTTTATTTCTGCACATTCTTGCAACTATGTCTCAACCAATATAATTATTGGTCTGAAAAGTTTCCAAACTCAACATGAAGATGGCAGCACTCGTAAATAAAAGCTAGTGAATTTCATTGTTCATCTCACCAAAGTTTCAGCCATTTTGGACGTTCAGTTGTTATGTAACAGTCGTTTGAGAGAGTTGGTGTGAATGTTTTTATGAAAAAAGACAAAATCGAGTATCAAGCTGTCATTAAATATTTCTTTTTGAAAGGTAATACACCTACGCAAATCAAATATTGAGTTAGATTCTGTATATGGGGACTCTACCATCATTTACCACAGTGAAATTCTGGGCAGCTGAATTTAAACGTGGCCGTAAGAGCTTGAGAGACGAATGTTCGGGACGTCCAAAAACTGCAACTAACATCACCAAAGTTCACCAAATGGTGCTAGACGATCGCCGAATTAAAGTGAGAGATAGCAGAGGCTATGAACATGTCAAAAGAACGTGTTTGTCACATATTAAATCAACATTTAGACATGAGAAAGCTGCCCGCGCGTTGGGTGACGCGTTTGCTCACCTTAGACCAAAAACGTGTTCAAATGAATATTTCCAATGCTCTGTTGGCGCAGTTTAGGCGCAATAAATCTGAGTTTTGGCACCGATTAATTACTGTAGATGAAACTTGGATATATCATTATACGCCTGAAACAAAAGTACAGTCCAAACAGTGAACTGCAAAGGGGAACCATCTCCAAAAAAAAAGCAAACACTGTTTTTTCGGCTGGGAAAGTGAAAGCAACTGTTTTTTTGGGATAGTGATAGAGTTATTTTAATAGATTATCTTATAAAAGGAAAAACCATTACATGAGAATACTAAAATGTATACATATGCTTTATTATGAAAATACAAACCACGTACTTTGAAAAGGAATGAGCTAATTATCAGTATGTAGGCTTCTGAGTGTTCTGCTCTCTGGAGGACTAATGGGAAACGTGTTCCTTCTAACAATAATATGACTGTGCTTGACATTAACAACTCTAGCATGTGAAAGTAATGAGTCGGTAATTCAAACACAAACATCACTCAAAATTTTGATACTTGGACATGTTTTCAAGAACAGTCTGTCCCCATCATCAGCAGTCGGATAAAAAAAACAACACAGACACAGAGAGAGAGACACGCCAACACACACAGACAAACAGAGATAAAGACACAGGGAGACACAGACACACATAGAGACAAACGGAGACAAAGACACAGGGAGACACATAGACAAACGGAGACAAAGACACAGACACACACACAGACGCACACAAATGTACACAGATGCACACAGACACACATGGAGACACAGACACACACACAGAGACTCGCATTCTTCCTCCATGAATATCACGGCCTCCTGTGTCTGTAAATACATTTTGTAAATACATTCTGTAAATACATCAATTCCATTAACCTGTAAACATATGTAAATATGTAAAATTTGTAAAATCAACTGTTAAAAGATGTAATGCATGTAATACTACTATGTAGTGCGGCATGCTGATTGTTATCAATAAAAAAAAAAAAAAATACACACACAGACATGCACAGGGAGACACAGAGGAGACGAAACCACAGATCACATCCTGTATGACTGCATCAAATGGAAGGACCACAGGGAAAAACTAAGGATGCAAATAAACAAGAAAAGAGGGAAGGGGCCAGTACTTGTGGGACAATATCTAAGGGACTTTAGTGAATATGTCAACACAATCAATCTAGAAAGTGCTGAATAACTAAATAAGTAAATTAATTCTAAAAGACTATAGTGACTGTGTGAACACAATCTAAAAACAAAATAATCCAATACCTCAGTTAATATGAACAATCAATCTGAAAGCAAAGCAAACCAGAACATGTAATATTACAAATGTAATGGAACATGTGGATGAATAAGGGAAAAAAAAAAACAGACACGCACCCACAGACACAGACACACACAGACGTGCACACATAGACACACACACGCACACAGAGACGCAGATACAGACATGCACGTATGCACACACACACGGAACAGGACTACTAATAGCTATGGACAGTAATGCTAGGTCCACAACATGGCATGATCAACTGACGAATGCACGAAGAAGAACACTGGAGGAATTCATAATAAGTAAACAACTATATATTATGAATTAACAAAATGAAGCCATCACCTTTGACAATGGAAGAGGAACAAGTAACATTGATGTTACCATTACTAACACCGAACTACTTAAGAGAATTAGAGAAGTGAGGAAGCCACTAATTACATATTCAGAATCTACACAGATGGGAGTAAAATAGCAGACAGGGTTGGAGCTGCAGCAGTGGTGTTCAAACATGAAGCACTTTGATGGATAGAGTCAACATGAAAAATTCAATGCCATGGCCGGGATTTGAACCACGGAGAATTTAATGTCAGGAAGGCACGTTGGCCATGGTAGCTCAAAGGTTAAGAGCGACTGGACGGAAACCAGTAGATCCGTGGTTCAAATCCCGGCCATGGCATTGAATTTTTCATGTTGACTCTATCCATCAAATACCTTAGCCTATATACGGCTAGTGTGGAGAAATGATTAATTTCCATCAATTAACTAAAATGAAGCACTTATTCTTCAACTAAAATATAGATTGGATGGCAAGTGTTCAAATAACCAAGCAGAACAAATAGCTATAGTGAAAGTGCTACAAGAGCTTCAAAACAATATAGACTCAACGCTTGAGCAGCAATTTACTCAGATAACAAGATAACACTGGACACACTGGTAAACAACATCAAGCACAACTCAGTCGTGAAGGACATTGCAGCAACAAGCTCATTGGAGAATCCACTTCAAATGGCTGATCTCAAGATGAAGGACTGCCAATCATTTACAATAAGGTTCCCAGGGCAATGATCAAAGCAGCCATAAAAGAAAGCCAACATAGGTAGAATAGCACAAAGGGGCTCTCTGTAAAACTTTCCTCCCAAAAATCAAAGATAGGTTAAATAGGAAACTTTCCATTACACCAGAACTTACTGCTATAATCTAAGGTCATGGAAAAACTAAAGAATACCTATACAGGTTCCACATTATTGATGATCCAAAATGTACATGCAGTAATCCAACAAACAGTCACCAAAGTATACAATTGAAAGAAGTGCAGAGACAGTGAAGCACAACTTAGCACAAAAGTGAATCGAGAAGATATTGACACATTGCTTCACTGACACTGTTTTTTCACAGAACATGTTTGAAGAGCCTTTGCTCTTATCATCAGCTGGTACTCGATTAGTGCAAATTGTAGTGGTTTCCTCTTTCTCCGTATCGTCAATAGATGGCATGATGTACTTGTCAAAGATGTCCAGTGGTGGAGTTTTAAAATTCATGACTCTATGACAATTTTTGTTAATGAAGATTTTTTCCCATATGGAAAGGTCTATGGGGTGATTAACGTATTTCATTAGAGATGTTTCCAAGTTGATGTCATGTCTAGTATTCAAAAAATGAAAAGTCACTGCTGATTTTTCTGTTTCACCATTTTTAATGTTTCTTATATGTTCTTTAGTTCTGATGTCAATATTTCTTTTTGTTTTTCCTATATAAATTTTAGGGAAAGTTTCACATTTGATCTCATAGATTCCTGGTTTTTCTATGGTAGTAATTAAATTTTTGGGGGCGCCTTTTAACAAATTTCTGATATTAAATCTATTTTGAGGTGCAAGAATTATGTTGTGTTTTGAGAAAAATTTTTGGAATTTATTATGGGCTGATGGATGGAAAGTAAATTTTTAAAAATTTTCTTTTTCTCCATTTCTCCTGTGGGTTCTAAGGTGGTGCTTTCTATTATTTTCTTAGCCTTGTTGAGTCTGTTAACTGTTTTGTCTACTAAAAGTCTAATGAAGAAATTAAGTAGCATTTGTTTCCAAATATCAATTTTGAAGCACAGTGTAAATTTGAATACATTAAGAATAGCGTATTTTGCAAATTTTCAATCATTAATTTCTTATGGTATAGCAGTATGGGGAAATAGTAGTAGCATTATCAAAGTATTTAGAATCCAAAAAAGGGTAATTAGAATTATGATGAATTTAAAGAGAACAGATAGTTGTAAGCGATGGTTCAAAAAATTAGGCATATTGTCATTACCAAACATTTACCTTTTAGAAATAATAGTACAAGTTAAAACGAACTTAGATACATTTCAAAAAAGCAATGATATTCATGACCATAACACGAGAAATAGTTCAAACTTACATGTCACCTATCATAAAAAGAAAATGTATGAGCACAGTTTTAAATTCAATGGAATTCATATCTACAATAAACTGCCAACTGAAATAAAAAACATTAAGTCCTTCACAAAGTTTAAAACCACATCAAAGAAGTATTTGTTACAAAAGTGTTACTACTCAGTAGAAGAGTATTTAAATGACAAAAGGTAGGAATAAAAGGAATGTAAATTTTAATTATTCATTTAATTATTATGCTTAACAACTTATTGTAATTCTTGTTTCTTGTTACTATTTTTTGTGTAGTTAGTAATTTGACAATTCCACATCATGAGTGTATGATTTACGGATGCAATAAATGAATATGAATACTAAATTTGGGTTGAAACCGTTGGACATAGCTACTTTTTTTATGTGTAGGTATTCTTTTTGATAATCTTCTGTGGAATCTTTAGTGGAAAGTTGATCATCCGAAAGATTAAACTGTTGAAAATGGCATGTTGGAGTTGTTTAGGGTTGAAAGTATTGTTCTTAATATAATTATCTGTGTGTGTCGGTTTCCTGTAAATGCCAAAAGTGAATTTGTTGTTCTTTTTTTTTTTTTGATCTTGATGTCCAAAAAGGGGAGCACACCACACACAGTGTGTCAATATCTTCTCGATTCACTTTTGTGCTAAACAGTTATCCATTTAATCTTTGAATGTAAAGACACACAACAGCAGAGATCCCTATTGGAGGCAGAAGTGCACAACCAACCAGGAACTTATTGCACAATACCTGAATCCATTCTGCAAATATATATTTATAAAAAAGTAGTTAATTTTAAATTCAATATATTTATAAATATACTAATTGAATTAGTGATAAGACTACAAGGATACTATACAACAATGCAATGTAAGAATAAGCTAGTAAACTAGAGAAAGGAACTACCAAGATAAAGGTTAGAAAAAGCTCAAAAGGTGTATATCTCAAAAATAAATTAGGAAACAAGTCTGTTAAGCCTATAAAATTAAAATTGAATCTGTAAATTAAAAATGAAATTATGTATTGTAATGCATGTAATGGGGCACGCAGACACGCACACAGACAAAATGTGTCTCCCCTGAGTGCAGTTCTATAATATTCATACTTATTTCTTACATTATTGGTATTTTTGGCTATTTGTTCATTTTGTAGCACATGCTTTATCTCTTAGTTGATCCTTTCCACCTTTGGACTGGAGTACACTGCAGAAGGGATTTGGTACGGAGGTCAAAATTTGGTCTATTGTAGCTATGCTTCCAAATGGGGCAACCAGGGAGAAAGGACAAGGCAAGAGGAGACAGAGGGCGGTCGTCCCAAGGAGCCACAACAATGCAGAAGGCAGGGTCCCTACACTTTACCAGCTGAAACTCCCTGGCAGGCCAGTACTCTGGCATCCTACCCTGCTCCCCATAGGGGGGGGGGGGGGGGGGCAATCCGTCCCCTTCAGCTGTTGTGGTGCGGGCATTGCAGACCATGAGCACTCGTATCTCAGACGTTACTAGAGGAACCTCTGGCTGAACATACAAGCCTTTCCCGAATGGGAGTCGTTTGGAATGGGTTGGACTCCAGGGGGCTGAGGTTCCCAATACCCATGGGAGATTGGGTACCTCCGGCCACCCGGAGGGGGCAGAGGGTTGCCTAAAAGTCCTGGGTGCTTGCCTGCAGAGCAAGTAGTCGGTATGCTGGGTCACCAGTTGCCCTTCCCTGTGGGGTTAACACGCATAAGTGGCATATCCACTACCACCTTGACCTAACCATATTGTCCTTAAAACAAACAGACCGTGAAAGACTAGACAGAGGAGAATACAATCAGGTATTTAAAATAGGAACCAGGTTATAGACTTAAAAAGCCAAGAAGGCTGTTGTCAATCCCACTCAACTGTGGTCCAGGAACAGTTCTACCACCGAGACACTCTACCTGCAACACTGAGACACCCACCAGCAACTTCTACCCTGACAGAAACCACCAGATGAGAGATGATGTGGAAGATGATGAAATGGAGACAGGAAATATGGCGGAGACCTGGGAAAATCCCTGAAAAAATCTCATTGGTCAGGTAGGTCAACGATGGGAAGTGAACCCGCACCTCTTGAAAACATGCCATAGACGAAACTGCCTGAGCCGTTCTTTCTAACTTTAGTCAGTTAATTTATACAGATTCTAATCCTTTTGTGACTTTGTGGGTTCGTGAATCAAAAGTCCAGGTTACATACACCAAAAATTGCACTTAATTTCCATAGAAACACGCTTCGTACACAGCAGTTCAGAATTACATCACATACACAATACAATTTGCAAGGTCATCAACACAGCTCACCAGCTGTTTAAGCATACGAGTACAATTAACGACTGACTCCTTTGGCGGGCGGGCTCCCTTTTTTTTTTATAGATTACTCACATTACAGAAATTTCTAAATCGAGACATGGCTAGAACAAAGATCTAGAACTCTCCAGAAATCCATCTCCCCCCCCCCCCCCAGATTTTGGCAAGCTTTTATCTACACACTGCCTGCCCACCCCCTTGAACTAGTCACCGGTGCCGCCTTGATCAACAATAGGCTCGCGACAATATGTTAAATTAAGTATCTTGTTCTAAGTCAATTCTTTTCAATTGCTTCAAAGTTTTATGACAAACATTTCACTAAATAAACATAACGACATATTCCCCACTTGTTCTGAAATTATGAAATTGAGAGCCTCTGCTTCACCTTTTCTGCAGTAGACTGTTTTATCAAGATATTAATACAACCTTCAGTGCAAGTGCAATGTGCTCGCTGCTACAGAACATCCATTTGCTGATTTTTTTTTTTTTTTTTTTTTTTTTTTGTAATTTATGTCCTCCAACGTTAAGTCATATCAGACGGTGAATGAGCTCGGTGAAATGATGCTCAAAAGAGTCAAGGGTCCATGGAGCTTAGAGTTACCCGACATTCGTCTTGAAGGATAAGGGAAAAACCCTGGAAAAACCCTTATCCAGGCATCTTGCCCAACCTAGATTTGAACTCGGGACCTCTTGAAGGTGAGGCAGACACCCATTTGCTGATGATTACCCATTACACTGTCATGAATTCTGGTTGAAAAGGTAAGATGTTATAGGATACTCCTTTAGGCATAAAACAAGTACACTCTATTTCATTAAACTTGCTTTATTGCATGCAATCACACTTTTAAAATATGGAAAGTTTTTCTTTCAAAATATGTTACATCACAGAATATTATACTCCTTCAGTTTATCAATTACTGACCTAGATTAACAAAAACATATCAGAATTCAGACAGACTTTTATCATTACAGTATGACTTCATTATGAAACTTTTAAATTCTACATCTACTAGAACCCAGATTTTGATGACATTCTCTCATAATTTCTTCATTTAAAGATTTGCAGCATTTTAAAAACTGTCCACTTTTGTCTTTTAATAACTGAACTTTGAGTAATGAACACTATAGCTCTGCTTTGATGAGCTTAGCTATACCAAACAGGACTTTCCTAGTTTGTCTTATACTCTCAGGTTTGCAAATACTTCGTTAATTATTACCAGCAATTAACTGAAGACTAAAAGGGAACAGTTTTTATACACTTCAAATAATCATCCCACCCCCAATATGCATTTATTACACTCTCAGTCAAGTTGTTCACAAAGGTGCCACAACACAAAATAATTCAAAAAAGTGACTAATGTACATGCAAATGAATTCTCCAAAAATATTTTACAATGTGTTATGATATAACTCAAATGTTTTTAAGATTATACAGAGCTTCTTTAAGGCTGGTTCACAATAATGCAACAATGGAAACCAAAACAGAAACAAGAATAATGCATAATGATAACTTGGGAATTCAATTTTGTGCATTACGATTTCATTTGTTTGTCTAAGGATATTTCACTTGCTTTAGCTAATGCTAAAATTTGAATACTTCCTAAATGCACTTATGCAGACATCACTACTTTACTCCTAAACTGTACTGGACTATGTTAGAGGGGATTCAGCATGGAGGTCCAAACTTGGTCTATTGTACCTATGCCCCAAGCGGGGCACAGCCGGGAGGAAGGATGAGGCGAGAGGAGACAGAGGGTGGCCATCCCAAGGAGCCATGAGAGTGCAGAGGACAGGATCCTTACAATTGATCCCTTCATCAGAGCTGAGGTAGAGAAAAATTTGTTGGTACTGGTAGAGGCAGTTTCTAGCAGGACATTTAAAATAACACAACACGCCTGTGCAGAAAGCATACTGAGCAAGCTGTTAAGATTGAGTGAGTGTGGTTTAAAGGACCATCGACAGCTACATCATTTGGGCCCATCAAAAAGTAATATTAATTCAAGTATAGTAGTGTACATTAAAGCTGTATGTTGTCTGCAGATTTTGGTTCTTCCTGCTTTCTCCAGCAGCTGTTTTATGACATAATGATTTTTGCAGTGAGCAGTCTAATATGCTGCCAGGGAAAGCTTCTAATGAATTGTGAACACACAACAAGAACTGTTGTAGTAGCTCAGTTAGTAGAGCACCTGCCTGCCGTGCTAAGGATCCCAGGTTCGATTCCCAGCTGGGGGTGGGGATGTTTCTCTAACCAGAATGATTCCCCATCTTCCCCAGCGTCTGGAAGTATGAATGAGAGTGTGAATGTGTACATGATCTGATGATGCAACCCAATGGTTGGTTACGAGTTAACACCATCAATATGTTCCAAAGGAGAATGGCTGCCCATATGACCTTTGCATTGCCTCACATAAATTGGGGAGGGAGGGGGGAACTGTTAGCACTTTTTTTTTTTTTTTTTTTGTAATTTACGTCCTCCAACGTTAAGTCATTTCGGACGAACTGTTAGCATTATTGATTTATTATGAACCAAACCTTAAATCACACTAGTAACTCTTAAAAAAACCACAATTTACATTATAAAAAAAAACATTACTTGGTTAATATTTAAAGGCTGAAATGAAATAAAAATCAATGCATATGATTTTACATTATTTCTACAGCACTCTGAGTCAACAAAACCTGGGCCCTCTGCTTGTACATAATGGTCTATTTGGCTTAAGTCCCTAACTTTACATGACTTAGAATTAATGTTTAAACATTTACAGATGTCTAACAACCGCTAGAGATAAAACTGATGCTATATATCTTTTGTACTGTTTACAAAATTAATTATAAAAATACAGAAGTCTCACTGTAATGGCACTACCATGTTCCTCACAAAGAAAAAAAAAAAGTAAAAAAGAGAACTCAGTTGAGCCTATACATAACATTACCTTATACATGTATATAAAATAGTTTTGGTGCAAAAATAATTCTCTTTTAAATTTCATTTCTGTCCACCGTTGTACTGAGTTAGTGTCGATTTCTTTGTTAGCAAGTTACGAGTCTTTTTGTCATGAACTGTACAACCCTGAAAATCTCTCTTAAAAGAAAACCAAAGTTCTGCTTTATAAGACAACAAAGTTATTTTGATACTACTCAGTTATAAAGTTAAACCTACAGCTTTGTACAATATTTGTTAGATGTCAGTCGTATGCAATGATACCATTCATAGCCAGTTAAAACATGTTTAGCTAATAATGTTTAGCTCTATTGTATTGTCGCCCTCAAGAACACAGATGTTTATTAAAAGTTCTACAATATTACCAGATAGAGTATAATGTGGGCTGTGGTATGCTGGGCTCCTCCTTTTCTGCGACTGCGACAGACATCTTCAGTGCTGGTAGCGAGGTTAAAGTATTCTCATTAGTAGCAACAGTGCTGGTAGCACTGTAGGCTGCAGAATTTATATCAATGGCTGGAAGATTGGTTTGCTGTGACTGGTCTGGACTTGTGTCAACAAATTATTGCGATTTGCTAGCATCTGATTGGCTTGGGTGGAGTTCTTTACTTATACATAAGTCCACCCCACCACCCATCCGGAACAATCACAGCAGACCTTCCCTCCAGCCACCGATATAAATTCTACAGCTCATGGTGCTACCAGAATATTCCCGCCAACTTTCCTTCATTCACCTACTACTCTGGGCAAAAGATAAGGTGGGAGAACACCATTAAGTACTCAGATGTGACTCTGGATAAGGGCCTAACTTTTGGGGAGCACATTTGGGGGTTGTCGCATAAGACAAACGGGGCCTCAGCCTTGCTTTACCCAATGTTGTGCTCCATGATTCTGTTCCCTTGAAACTATGTCTTGTCCAAGCTCTAGTGCTGCCTATAGTGAAGTCTGCAGAATGACTACAGGCTCCAACCTCCTGCTGCCCCAATGTGTGCAGAATGTTATCTATTCTGTATACACATGGTTTCCTGTGAGGTTACTTCACAAGGATTCATCCCTCTGCTATGTGGAGGATGAAATTGGGCACCAGGCCACCAAATTTTACAACAACCATCTCATCAGAGCACCCTGATAGCTCTCTTGGCAATTATCGCCCAAGAGAACGTCACCTAAAGTGATACTGGCTACCCTGCAAGGCTTGTGGGCATTACCAGTAACCTTAAGGCACCTATTTCAGCTTGAACTAAATTTCTCCCCACCCAAAATTTTGCCTGAGTTAGCATTCTTTTGTCACCCATAACTTCCTGTTTATGGGCGCCGGGGTAGAACAGTGGTTTCGTTTGCGACTCTTGTGCTGTGGGTCCAAGTTTCTTTCCCAGCTCTAGGTTGTCGATTTTAAATCGGCCCTATCCGCACCTTCACCTCTATCCTGCTCATGTTAAGTGATGCGGAGTCCACGGTATAAACTGTAGGTCCACTCGTCTCACCGTATCATTGGAGGTAATGGATACCACTCTCTGGGTGCCTTCCCCTGAGAAATGGGTCCAGTCATCACGTGGTGGGGCAAGGTTACCCCGAAGGCCACATGGGGAGTGTTGGTATACATACACTTCCTGTTTACTTGTTTTCACTAGTGGTGCACACAGGCTGTTGTACCCAAATTTGCAGCCATTAAACAGCAACTAGCTACCTCCCTTCTTCCCCCAACCTAATTTTCACCAACCATCCTGCAACTCCCACATCCTGTCACTATATGGTTTAGCCATATCCAGGGAGGGCACATGTCTGATCTCTCTCAGGCTATTCCTCAGTCCGCCAACACCTCTGCTGCTGCTACCATCACAGTCGCTGACAGAACATCTGGGAGGATTGAACTCAGTAAACCATGGCCCAAGTCTGGATTTTACTGTATCTAGTATTGACACTGGCTGTGAAAACCTTAGAACTCGTCCAATATTTCCAACTGTTTTTATTATTTTTATTTTGCACTGATCTTTAACAGTAAAATATGGAAGTTTTTAGTTGTTTTGTATCATAAATACTATGTTCTTTTTTTAAAAACAAGCAAAACTCATGCAACTGTAGTCAAATATGTCATCACTTTTTTACCAGAGGCATGTTTGACTGCAGTTCCTGGTATTTAACTTCATGATGCTTGGCTTTGAATGGATGACCAGACCATTTAGTCTTCCTTTATGGATCATGGCTGTCAAGGTGACTAAGAGATATACCTAACACAGTTTAGGAATTACGAGAAGAGTGGCATATGCAGCAAAGTCAATGATGTAGTAGTTAAAGAGATTTTCAGTTTCAAGATTATGATGTGCACACCTGTCTGTGATATGTAAAGATAGCATTGAAATAAGCACATGTTCCCAAAACATGTTAACAGAGAGTAAAAAAAGTGACATTGGTGTTACTAGTATCGACTCATCTTAATGTTAATGGTTATTTAACAACTTGGTTTATCTAGCAGCAATACTGACATTGAATGACCAGCCTTGATCATGTTGTTGGTGTACAATGCTACATAAGGCATCTTCAGAAAATATTCTGTCAAGAAATATTGTTGCATTATTTTATGACTCTGTATTCAAGAAATAACAATGCAAATAAAAGTGGTGGCTTGCTTAAATAACAGTATTGTGACAAAGTTTGCATAGACATGTCCTTCAGTACTAGCCGCCACATGGTTGGTTGGAGAGGGAGGTGATGCAAGGATACTTCCTTCCTCCTGGAAACTTTGTGCAGCTATGAATCAGTTACTAAAGAGTGACATATCAAATTTCGTACACTCTCTTGTCTGATAAAAATGGTGTGAAGGTCGGATGCTACACACTGCACACTTTCCTGGCTTAGGAATGACTAGACATGTAAACCTCACGTCATACACAATGAACTAATACAAATGAGTCATTTCTGTCCAGATATTTTCTGCTTTTCAAAGAGTGTACCTTCTTTGCATTGTGAAAAGCTTTAATTGTGCAGGTTTCTCAACAGTGAGGTATTACAATTTTCTATTTCTCCACAAAGGAATGAAAAGATAGACATGTAGCTTTCCTTTACCTTCTTAGCTTACTCTTTTCTTTACTTCTTTTTTCCTTTTTCTTACAAAAACAGTGCATTTTTGTAATGACTTTCCTGAAAGGCTACACAAGCCTTCAACATTGATCGAGCACCTTTCATAGGTCAGGTACTGTACAACCCTGTGGTGCGCTACATCCTGTTATTCCCAAAAGCAATAAGTATGCAAGAAGTGGCTTATGGAATGAATGCTAAGAAAATTTGCAGGGTCTTGATACTACAGAATACTGTATATTCCACAACCTTATATGGCTATAATTGGCTATTTTTTTAGGAGAGATTTCCCATCAGCTGCCGTCGCTGCTGTTACTGCTACAGTCTTCTAGGTCCGGAGAGGACATCTCTAGGATTAGTCTAGGAGCATGTAATAAAGCCGAAGAGGACAGCAGATGAGGAAGGTCAGTTATGTCCTTAAGGATGAAATCGGGTTGAGGATCGTCTTCTGTTAAGGACTGTTGTACAGAAAGGGGCAACCATACAGTAGCACCAAGAGAAGCCCTGATGCCTCCTAAGACATCAGTCTCGAGCTTGTCTCCAACCATGATACAGTGTTGTGGATCTGTTTGTAAGTAGCGACAAGCTTCCAAGAAGATGCGTTTGTCTGGCTTTTCCCACAGCAGATCTCCAGATACAAGTACGCAATCAAAATACTGCATCAGATCCAGGCGCCTGATCTTCTCCCATTGTGCGTTGGAAGGTCCGTTGGTGATGAGAGCCAGGTGAAAGTGCTGCCGGAGACATAACAACATCGACTTGACTTCAGGAGAGAGTGCCAAGTACTTGTAGCGCAGTTCTAGCCATTCCTTGTACACAGTACCTGGAACATAATTGAAATATTGTAACATCTAGCAGATTCCTTGGCTCAGACGAAGTATTCTTTTGACACTTGGAGGTGCCACCAATAAGGCTGGTATATCGTTTAGTTCCCCTCGGCAAGCAAACAAGCAGCAATTGTTTATGAGAGGAGAAATAAAGAGCTTTGAGTTTAATGTGGAAGATATGAGAGCTGTTCAGAAAGAATGATCATAATTTTTTTTTGGTAACTGCCTTTACTCATCCTTGTAAGTTTGATGGTCCTTTCAAAATAGTCTCCCTTAGATCGATGCGCTTGCCCCAGCACTTCTGCTGGAAACCATTTTTTGAGAGAACCTTCAAAATTGCCTCCACAGCCTTCACTATTGCTTCTGAAGATAGATGATACCTCTCATGAGGTGTTTCTTCACATTAGGGAATAGGAAAAAGTCACAGGGTGCTAAATTTGGACTATGGGGAGAGTGAGGAGCACACTTCATGTTGATTTTGGCAAGATATTCAGCAACAACTTGGCTATATGCGGCCATGCATTATCGTGGTGCAGCATCCAGCCTGTTTAATACAAATGTGGTCTTTTGCACCTGATATGGTCTTGCCATGATTTTGGTATTTGAGAAAGTGTTCTTAAGGTTACTAGCTGATCTTCTCTCACAATGGCAGCAACAGTGTTGATGTTTTCTTCCGTAAGAGCAGTAACTGGGGCACTGGGTCCACCTTCCTTTGAAACTGATAATCTACCCTCTTTAAACAACTTAAACCACCTTCGAGCTATGCTGTAGGGAAGAACAGACTCTCCATAGGCCTCCTGTAACATTGTATAGGCCTCAACTGAAGATTTGTTGAGACGAAAGAAGAATTTCAAAGCTGCATATTGTTCCTTGCACATCACCTCCATTATTTTGGAGGTGATAATAAACATGTCTCTGCTTATTATAATTTTGAGCCAAAATAGTACCCCATGCTCCATATATTGCTCGTGTTTACCTAGAACACGTTTGGTCCTAGATGTTAGGACCTTCCTAACATCTTCAGCTAATGTTGACTATTGTATCTTGTTTGACTCCTTACTCATGCCCACCTCTCACAGCGTGAACTGAAGTACCTACAATGAAGCTACTATGGCATGTTTATTACACATTAAGCTAACAGAATATCATAGGATTAAACTCTAGCACAAGAAATTATTATCATTCTTTATTGAACAGCCATTGTAGAACTAGTAATGTTGTAGAGCGATATTGAGAGCAGATCAAGTCACAACTGTAGTGTAATAACCAACACACACCTACAACCCTTTAAATAGGACATATGTTTTTTTTTTCTTTAAAAGTGCCTCAAAAATTTAAATTAAAATATTGTACGTTTAAGGCAGGTACATGACAAATAAAATGTATATCTTAAATTTCCTGGCAATCTATGAATTCCTCCTCATACTGAATAAAATTTATAAAATTAGCAAACCTCAGAGGAAGACAAAAGCTTGCTACTCAAAAAATACATCTTGCTAAACACATAATTTATATGAAATGAAGTCTTTTGTTGTATTAACCATTTCTGAGGTAACCTTTGCTACTGTTTAAATGTTCAGATATGACATTTTTTGATGTTTGCAAAAGAAATACACCATTCTTGTTTTAGTTGAAAAAAATAATGGAGAAAACCTGAAGAAGCTTGTGAAATGTGCATTAAGTTCAACAATTTAACTTTAAGAGAAGGTATTAGCTTAATGGAAAACTCTCATAGTGATATGAAAAGTATGAGATATGTAAGAGTAAGTACGATGTTGTTTCCTAATGACCTCACATCAGTGCTGTCAGAGAGAACTCGCAGGAGTTCTTTTGCATGCCAGTACGTCTACTGATATGGCACTGGACTGGACTATGGAGGGGATTTGGCACGGAGGTTCAAACTTGGTCTATTGTATCTATGTACCCAAATGGGGCATCCCTGGGAGAAAGGATGAGGTGAGAGGAGACAGAGGACAGCCGTCCCAAGGAGTCACGACAGTGCAGAGGTCAGGGTCCCTACACTTCATCAGTTGGAAACTTTCTGGCATCCCACTTGCTGTGATCTGGAAATGACCCCAACAGACCAGGTTCGGAGACTAGAGATCGTCCTATTGGAGGGGGAAGTTTGATCAAGAGCATGTTATGCTGCCATGCAACGCCAAGACACCTGCCAGTACTTCTACCCTGAAAGAGACCACCAGATGAGAGATAATGTGAATGATAATGGAGATGAAATGAAGGGACAGGAAATTTGGGGGATGTAACTAACCTACCCAGCATTCGTCTGGCCACCCAGGAAAACCTCCAAAAAAAAAAAAAAAAAAAAAAAAAAAACATGGATCAGGTAGGTCGGGCACAGTAATCAAACCCGGACTTCACTGTTTAGAGCTTTTCTACCATAAACTTGCAAGCAGAGCTGGTAACTGATAAATTGGTTGAAAGGAGTGTTTGAATCAAAAAACAACTGCTTTCAACTGTATTTAGTTAACAGTAAAGACGGCACAATTAAAGCAGTACTAGAAAATCTGTGAAATCAAAGTAACCATCTAATGATGACTCGTTTTCCTGACAAATATCGGAAAAGTATTCAAATATAACAAACACTGTAACAAATGGTAACATGTGTGTTTGGAGGAATTTAGTAACAGTGACGTCAAAATTAATCATAAAAACTATTTGTAGTTGGTTTATTGATACTCGTCACTTTTTTATATTATTGAGGAATTAGTTTCAAAGGCTATTGCCTCCATTTTCAACCTCTCTCCAGCTAGCATCTATTGTTGTCTGCTCTCCTCTCTCTGGTGGTGGAACTGTGGACTTCTTTGTCAAATTATCTACCGGTGGGATTTCCAAGTTCAGTATTCTGTCCTTATTTTTCCATATGAATATGTTCTCCCAGATTGAAACAAGAAGATAAGTCGGCAGTAGCATTTCATTTTTCGAACGAAAATCATAACACTGATTCAAATCCAAAATTATTAAAAGGAGTGATAAACCAAAATAAACTGACAACATGGGAAAACATATTCATATGGAAAAATAAGAATTGCGTAATGAACTTTGGATTCCCACCAGTAGATAATTTGACAAAGAAGTTCACAGTTCCATCACCAGAGAGAGGAGAGCAGACAACAGATGCCAGTTGGAGAGGTTGAAAATGGAGGCAATGGACTTTGAAACTAGTCCCTCAATAATGTGACTTTGTGGGTTCATGAAATTAAAAGTCCAATTGCACAAACTCAAAATGTTCTTTATTTCCACCGAATTACACCTGCCGATTACGTAGAATTACGTAGCGCACACAATTACAATTCACCAGTTCGTCTGTCACAGTTCCACTCCACACTCACAATTACGTACAACTCCTCTGATACACGTACACAGTCTTCCAGTCTGTTCGCTAGCACGGCACTCCTCACAGCTGCTCTCCAAGAACTGAACTCCCTCCAGCCCAGCGAGTCGCTTATATAAGACCAACTGACCTATCTAGAAGGTTCCAGGTTAGATGAAATATCCCGACTGTTCCAGACGTCAGAGGGATGAGAAAGAGGCGGCCAGCGTCCATTGACACTTCCCTAACCATCTCCTCAGTTAGTGACATGAGATAAATGGGTAGGCGTGGCCTGAATGCCTCCTGTCCCCCACTCAGCTGTCTGTTGGTCGTGCCTTCCGATAATTGGGTGACAATAATATAAGAAAAGTAAGTGACGAGTGTCAATAAAGCAACTACAAATAGAATTAATTGTTCTTTCACACTGGCCATGTGTAGGCTAAATTGTGGAAACTTAGAGTCAGAATGAAAAATTCAATGCTCTAGCCGGGATTTGAACTACGGATCTTCTGGTTTCCATCAAGCCGCTCTATCATTGAGCTACTATGGCCAACGTGCTGATATGACATTAAATTCTCCAACTGACTTGTATTTTCCCGGTAAACCACTAGGAGTTCTCATAAACACATGAGACAACTACCTTAATGGCGACTTACTACATGTAAGTACTTTAAGGCCCGGGCTTTATAGTAAACCACTATTAGGTCAATTTCACTAGTGTGAAAGAACAATTAATTTCCATTAATGTCATATCAGCACGTTGGCCATAGTAGCTCAATGATACAGCGGCTGGACGGAAACCAGAAGATCCGTGGTTCAAATCCCGGCTAGAGCATTGAATTTTTCATTCTGACTCTACGTTTCCACAACTACAAATAGTTTTTACGATTAAATGGTATCATATCTGTCCTGGAAAGTGCTGAAAAGATAATTGGACTTGACATACTTTGTGTCCTGTAAATCTATATAAAATAGAACCACCAGCTTTACTTCCCTTCTGAAGTGAACCATGCAAAAGAATTTTATGTAAAACAAAAATGCATTGCCCTCTGTCAGATATGAACTTGCAGCTTTGGGTAACAAAGTTACCCTGGACCAATGTGGAAGCACTCACCTGCTAAGTTGGCATACTTGTCTCCAAGAGCACGTGACCACAACAGATGTCTCCACTTGTCAAGGCTCATCTCACAGTTATCAGGACAAAGTCGAAAATTGCGCAGAAAGTTCTGTGTAGCTTGGACAGCATGGTCAAATGGGATGCGATGTCGATCTTGCAGTAACTTGGTAACCTGCAAATAATGACAATATGTTCAACATTCAAAAATTATGAAGCTTTGACTTACCAAGTGCAAACAATACAAGTGTGAGAATAAATATGTACCTTGGGACTATTACACATAAATATAAACAATGATACAATATTAGCTGATTCAGAACATTTATGTCCCAGGAACAAAATATATAGCAATTATTACAGTTTATTTTTCCATGTCTTTGATGACAAAATTCTTAGTTAAAGTAAGATAGTGCAGAGTTCTAGAAACACTCATACTTGCCAACTCTCTCATTGAAACCAACAAAGTGCAATAATTTTGTTATGACATGAAATTTAGAATATGTACAAAGTTCACTGCATTAAATGTACAAACATTCCATGAAAAATAAATGGGAATTCCATTATATAAGAATTATTGCTTCTTTCTGTCACATATGCCAAGTTCTTCCTGGTATCACAATAACATATTAAAGCAAACACTACTTTGCAGGTATGCACACATTTCTAGACCATAATTTATACTTCATATCAACTACAATCAAACAGCATCAAAAAAAAAAAAATGGGAAACTTAAATCCTGCAGCCACAGAATGTGATTAAGTGTAATTCACAATACGTAAAAACTGAAGCTACTAATTATTTGTAGCAAACTTGGACCTTCCCAACATCCTCAGCTAAAGTCAACTGGATGTTAAGAAGGTCCTAACGTAACCTAATCTAAGTAAACACTAGCAATATATGCAGCATTGAATACCAGTTTCACTGAAAATTATATTAATTTTGTGCTTCACTGTATCATAGTCCTTACTCAAGAATTCACTTATCTTTTTACAAAATTATAAATTCTTCACAATTTAAAGGAATGGTTTCACAATTCATTCAATTGGATCATCAGATCTTTTGTTCCATCACCTAGCAGCAGCAACCTTGTGAAAACAGTTAAAAAAGAAAACCTCATCTTTTTTAAAAAGATAAAGTGATGTTTGTGATAAATTATATTTTATTGTATCAGGTGCATTCAAGTTATAACACCTCCTATGTTTTTTCAGGACTGGGACCAGATAGGAACTTGCTTTTGTTTTAAAAAAAGAATACAAGTGGACTCTTTGTGAATGCATGACAGATGGCAGCACTGTATAATGCATAGAACTCAAGTGGCAGCGACAAGAGTTAGGACTGTTTTTGATACTTAAAATGACGACATTTTCATTGCAAAAACAGAGTGTAATCAGTGTTCCATTCATGTCGTCACCACGCATCAACATCGTCTGACAATTTCCCACGCGGACAGCCTTATGATCATCCGTCAGCATTCGTGGCACCCACCTGGAAGACACTTTTTGCATTTTCAGATCTTAATCAGGATTGTGTGCGCAGATCACACCGAAATGCCAATTTTGGAGGCGATGTCTGCAACACTCAATCGCCAATCCTCCAAAGCAATGTTCTCCACTTGCTGGATCATGTCATCAGACCGGCTGGTGTGAGGCAGTGACTGTCTTGGTTTGTTGTGACACGATGTTCTGCCTTCATTAAACTGTCGCACCCAGGAACACATATTAGACACATCCATGGTACCATCACCACATGTCTCACTCAACTAGTGATGAATTTCAATAGATGTCAACACGAAAATGGAGAAAACAAATGATTATACCCTGTTCTTGCAATGAAAACATCGCCATTTTAAGTATCAAATACAATCCTAACTCTCGTCATTGCCACTAGAGTTCTATGCACTGTACAGTGCTGCCATCTCCACACATTCACAGAGTCCACGTGTATTTAAAAAAAAAGTTTCTATTTGATCCCAGTCCTAAAAAAATAGAAGATGTTATAACTTGAACGGACCCCGTAGTATTACAATTCATGTCCTCCATTTACTGAAATTCGCAGCCATTTACTGCTGGTTACTAGATGTAGTCTAATGAAGCAATCAAATTTTAAACCTAAATGCTATGCACTTTGCTAAATCCCTTCAGAAGATGGATCATGATCAAGATGAAGGATACACACACAGATAAGTTCTGATGTATCACAGCACTGTACATCAAATAGCATGGTACATTCAGTTTGTATTATACGTTATAATGCGACAAATTTAATGCTTATGAACATCTGTAACACTTCTGCCCACAAAATCATGAAAATAGCCTCTACCTCTTTACATTTATAAAAGCTGGCAAGTATGTGACCTACTGTCTGTTTGTTTATATGCAGAGAAAAATAATTTGTTGGATGTAGCACAGGAATTAAATTTTCAAGAATATTAGCATACTTTCAATTTTTGATACACAAGAATTACCTATCCTTGCACACTGAAATCAGAGAAACACAAATTTAAACTTGCTTTTACCTAATGACACATATTTTATTACATCATCCTACAAATCCAAAGCGCTAACTACAGCAGAAGTTATTTCAACCCACAGCAAACATAAAACAACCCACACTTTCAATAAATTCCTACCTCTGTTACTTTGAGGCAAGCTATTGCTCCGTTTCAGTAACAGATCCTGAAAAAAACAAATGCAGCTGAGTATAAAATAAATACAAAATGGTACATAAATAACATGTATATTCTAAGTCCTCATCGTAGGACGCTGTGCATGCTCTGATGCCAAAAGCCTCCCACGGAGGACACGGCTCATTTCATTACTCAAATCTTAATGCATTCCAAACAAGATTGGCATATACTCTGACACAAAACTGTCAACTAACAAATCCTTTGCTCCACTTACTTGTTTTACTAACCAATGTTTTAAAACTGCAATTGCTAACATTTTGTTAATGTCTAAAATAACCGTGAAGAGCAGCTTTTAATACAACCAAACTATATGACTTCTTAACTTAATTTGATAGCACTTCTGCCTATGCACAGCAGTCAGAAGCAATTATATTCAATGGCATGTGATTTGGACTGAAGTTACAATTACGAGGTGTGTCCGTAAAATAAGGTCTCCAAGGAGCTGGAGCCGTGAGGAACATTATTACACGAGATCCGGCAACACTGGTTTGTAGCTTGGTTTCACTCCTTCAAATCCCTACCACAACAAACCTGTTGCAACCATTAGTCTTGGCTGGGCAGCTGTTTGCAATGGAGCTTCCTATCACTTCCACCGCCAAGTGCCAGTGGCGTGCAGTGATCCGTTGTTTGAGTGCCAAGGGCACTACTCCACTGAAATTCATCATCAGTTATGCGAAGTCTATGGGCCACAGTGTATGGACATCAAAAACGTGCGAAAGTGAGTCAAAGAGTTCAAAGACGGGCATACAGACATCTATGATGAACAGTGTTCTCGTCAGCCTTCAGTTTCAGCCGAAACAATTGGAAAAGTGGAGCAAGAAATGCTTAAAGATTGGCATGTGACAGTTCGCGAGCTGTGTGAACTTATCCCTGAAGTCAGTAAGACTACGATTAACAAGATTTTGACCGAATTTTTGCATTATCGCAAGGTGTGTGCAAGGTGGGTTCCCAAAATGCTCACTAAAGACCATAAACATCCTAGTTTGGATGGGACCTCACCCATCCCCCCTTACAGTCCAGACTTAGCACCTATAGTGATTATCATGTTTCCTGAGTTGAAGTCACACCTTGGTGAAACACATTTCCAGATCGATGATTTGGAAAACCAGGTTGAGCGCTACCTGCGCAACTTGGTGGGAGCGTGCTATGACAAGGGTATACAAAAACTGTAACAGCGCTTGCAAAAGTGCATGATCGCAATGGTGATTATGTTGAAAAATAGCTGCAAGTTCCGCTTTTTTATCAATGTAACATTCATTGACAATAAACATTTTTTCTATATTAAATAAAATTGGAGACCTTATTTTACGGACAAGCCTCGTACATTGTGAACAGAGGAACTAATAGAGTGCCTTGTGTTTTACTGGTGACCAGCCGGTCAGCCTTCTGTGGCAGTGTGTCTTATATTGCAGACTAACCACCCATCAGCCGGCTGGCCACCAGTGAAAAATAAGGCACTGTGTTTCACCTTTCAAAAAACATTAATTGTAGAAATGGTTACTAATTAAACAGCAATAAAAAAAAAATTAAACAGATTTACATTAAGGAATAAGAATGCAGCCTGAGAGAAATTCTACAAGTAGCTTAATTCAAGTGCAATCGTTCAGCAACTACAGCAATTTTACGATACCAAATGCAGCATCAAAGCGAACAATGCAGAATGCCAAGCAATGCAGGTTCTATAGAAAATATGACATTACAGTACTACCAACTGGACTGGACTACGCTACGGAGGGGATTTGGTACTTAGGTCCAAATTTGGTCTATTGCACCTCTGTCCCCAAGTGAGGCACCCCCTGGAGGAAGGATGCGGTGAGAGGAGACAGAGGGCAGCCATCCCAAGAAGCCGTGACAATGCAGACAGCATGTTCATACACTTTACCAGTTGGAAACTCCCCAGCAGACCAGTATAACCGGCATCGCACCCTACTGTGGTCCATAAACTGCCCCACCAGAGACCATTCTACTGGAGGAGGAAGTGTTTACCAGAAGCATGTCATCCTGCTATGCAGCACCGAGACATTAAAATGATTATGTAATACATCTCACACATCTACTGTCACTATGCTCCTGCTGTAGTTACTTGCTGGAACTGGAAGGAACGCCTGAATTTCAGTTAAGTTTAACTTAACATCCGTCACATTTATAATATCTTACTTTTACTTATTAGTGAATTTAATTAAATTATTTGCTGATTTCATTACCCTTTATGCAAGACTGTCAGATTTTTTGCACTTGATAACAGCGCTGTAATTAATAACAAGTTATATAATTAGCGCCTTTTGAATGGTGAAATATTTAGTCTTGCATCTAGATTTTTCTACTGATATTGTGATTCCAACGTCACAGTTCAAAACATCATATGAATATTAACTGGCTGCAAATATAACTATCTCTGTTAATGATACAAAAGTGCACTGAAGTACATTCAGAAGTTGTGTAGTTTGGTCATCACCTTCTCGAAAGCTACCACTCTTAGTTGTGATCAACTTGCTGTAAATGCAAGAATTTTAATATTATGTTAAACTTTTACATAACTTAAAAAATTGTTAACAGAATTTTTAACATAGTCAGGTGTTTTAACTACCCTTAAAATTGAAAAATATAGTAAATTCATATTTCTTCCTAAAGTAATCAACAACTGTAACAAGATTTTAGAGGATTATAACAATTAGAACAAAAACATAGATATAGTTTAAAAAATGTACTTACCATACTTAAAAACATTACTGTGTGCAATAAACTGTTAGGAATACACAGTGTTCATTTTTATTTATTTCCCCGCTCTCTGATAGAGCAAGAATGACGTCACAGTTGACTGGTGAGTCTATTTTGAGATGATAATGCTTTCTATGGAGAAAAAGCGATAATATCTGCGGAACTGTATGCAAATTACAGCACTTTGAGTGTAGTTGTGCTCATAACTAATACAACCAGCCTCATCTTTCACCCCTCTTAGGGTAATCGTGATTAACATTCTAGTACATATGAACATATATATAACTCTGAGCTCTAGGGATCCTGGACTCATTTGAGCATCATATCACTCATTTCACTCATTAATTTCCTCTTTCATTAATTTATTCATTCATCGTTAGACATGACCTGCATTGTTGAAAGAACAAAAACAAATCTGTTTTTGATAGAGTCAACATGAAAAATTCAATGCCATGGCCAGGATTTGAACCACAGATCTCCTGGTTTCCATCCAGTCGCTCTTACCCTTTGAGCTACCATGGCCAACGTGCCATCCTGACATTAAATTCTCCATTTGACTCACATATTTCCCCCGGTAGACCACTAGGGGCTCTCACATCTGAGATACACCGTTTGTGGCGACTTACTATTGTACGTACTTGAGAGTTAAATGATGAAGCCTGGGACTTAAGTACTCACAATAGTAAGTTGCCACAAACGGTGTATCTCGAATGCAAGAGCCCCTAATGGTTTACTGGGGAAATATACGAGTCAACTGGAGAACTTAATGTCATGACGGCAAGTTGGCCATGGTAACTCAATGGGTTAGAGCGACTGGACGGAAACCAGGAGATCCGTGGTTCAAATCCCAGCCATAGCATTGAATTTTTCATGTTGACTCTATCACAAATCTGTTTCTTTACTAAAATGCTTTGAAACTAATACTATTAATTTGGCATTCCTTTACTAAATTATACATCTTCACAGAGAAACACCAGATTGCAAGATATTGTTTGTATTTATGTATCATTTATAGTGTTCATATTCATTAAAACAAACTACGACAGTTATCATATCTATGCATCAGTCGAAATCACGCACCTTTATATTACGTGGGCAGGACCCACCTCTCAAGAAGTATATTTATCTGCCGGCAGAGGGAGGCCTCAAAGTTGCTGGCAGCACATCAAATACGATCGTAAGCCACTAGGGGAATCTTATGTAAACTCGCTCCATCAGCAAAGCTATAGATGATGTCAAATTTTGCGCGGTAAAATCACAGATAAAAATGAACACTTTGTACATAACTTTGTTTGTCAAAAACTATATAGAACTAAAACAAAATCAAAAATAAAGAATATTTGAGGAGTATAAAGCACAAGGAGATGCACAGATCAGTCATAGCCTACCGTTATTGGTGATATAATTGCAGTAAAGATATCAAATTTTTAAAACTGGTTAAACACTCTTGGAAACTGAGCATGTTAGAAAACATTTTATTTCATAAACAATTCAAGTTATAGAGTCAACATGAAAAATTAAATGCCATGGCTGGGATTTGAACTATGGATCTCCTGGTTTCCGTCCAGTCGCTCTTACCCATTGAGCTACCATGTAAGTTCTAAAAATTATTCTATTATTTGTGTGTTCAGGAAATTTGTTCAGTAAACTATTACACTTAATGTCAAAAAGTATATTAGGTTTCTCTTGTTTATTCCTAATCCTGGCTTTCTAAGAAAAACTCCAAGGCAGAAACATTACGACACAACAAATTTAAACTGTGCTGAACATTTTCAGCATTGCCTCAGTTTCATCTGTACATCGCCTTAACAGAGTATTGTTCAAAACTGTACTCATGTATTAGAAATATAAATATCAACAAGTTAATTTAGGTAGTTTTAGCACTCTCTTCTGTCTAACCATTGCACACACCAAGGCATTCATAAGCAGCGTTGCTTTCCTCACCACCATTCCATCACGTGCTTCATGGCATCTTCAGGATACTAAAGCAATTTTAATTGTACCATAATCAACGTAAAATCTTCAAGAAATATTTACAGGAAATAATTAATCTACAAATGCTAGGGGGACAATAAGATGATGAGAGGAAAAAATCTCCTTGAAGCATTGTCCTGTTTTAAACAAGTAAATGGAGCAAAGGGGATTTTGATGGCAGTTTTTAATGCACTCCAAAGAAACTTATTATTACTTGTCAGGGGAAATAAAATACAAATTTTTATTAACATTAGAAACATAATACATAAGTTGGACAACTGCAACTGCAAGGACACTGTTGACACTGCATAGTATACTCATTTGTCATAACAAAGACTTGAGTTTGATTCACAAGTGCATTAAATGTGTTGAACATATTTGAAATCATCTGCAAACTGGCTGAAGATCAATAAATGCTCTTTTCATTTTATATTTATTATCATAATTGGATAGCTTTATCATCTCAAGCCATACAGTGTTTTCTCAAATGAAAATATGAAAAACTATGAATGCAAAAAGTAACAAACAATGAGTATAATAAAAACAAATGATGTCAATGCATTATGTTACTGTTTTATTTTCTTTATAATACGTGCAGGGGAAGATAGGTTCCACCCACAAATTTATTTTTAAATTTTTCCAGAAATACATGCCTCGAGACCTCTGAACTTAAGAAAACATCTTTACACAAAGTGTAATTCATGCATATAGGAAAATAAAGGTTAGATCAATACTAAACTTCCATATCCTGAATTGTCCCTTAAGCCTAGTTTATAATAAATGAGAATGGTAACCAGAATAAGAACAATGAAGTTAAAATACATGTGAGCATTTACAATCAATGGGAAGCTTTCCCAAATCCACAGAATGGAAAAGAAGACTTGGCCAAGTTTTAAATTTGCCATTCTTTTTCCCAAGCATGGCATATTATTGTCCTGTAATGAGAAGGCAAGCAGGGCATGAAGAGGGAGAAGAGCTTGAACTGTTTATCTGCTCTGTTAGTGGATCTGTTTACTACGAAATGAGTGTATGAGAGTACATATGAGTCACTCATACTGCCAGATCTAATGCTCGTTTCAGTAACTGCAGTGACAGGTATTCTTAAGTGAGTTATGTGACAACACTGTCTACTTTACATGAACCTAGCATCCTTATCATATCTGAACATCATGCAGGCAGCAAAAGTAATTACATTGCACTTTCCTTTACCTTGCCTTCTTGTCTTGGGTAGACAGTAGATCCACTGTAAATACAGACTCATTGCCTGCCTCTGTGGTGTGGGGGTAGCATGTCTATCTTACATACAAGAGACCCCAAATTTGATCTCATTTAGGGGTGAATTATCTGGAGAATTACTTGAAAGTGGAGAAAAAATGTATACAAGGTTCACTCACTTGCCTAATTTTAATATCTGGATAGTTTTTTCTGGGGTTTCCCTTATCCTGAAAGATAAATATCAGGCAACTCCAAGCTCTACAGAGCCTGGGTTCATTTGAGTATCATTTTACTCATCACTGACATCGTCTGACAATGTCGCTGAAGATGTTCGATGCAGCTTCAAACAAAATGTCTGGATGGAGAGCTTCCAATGGACCACAGCTCGCAAGCCCAAATAATCATTTTCTATGCAATGACTTCGGCCATGAAAGCCTACGCTGTTTAACCTTATACTAAATAATTTTGTTATTTATAAGCATTTCAGGTGAAATTTTGATAAATTTTTGGGTGGAATACTGTATGACCTATTCACAATCCAAATTAAGCATATTTATAACAGAAAACTTAATCATAAACTTAATATATTTTGTCATTTAAAACACAAACAGAAAAATAAATAGTAAAGAATTGCACGAGTGTGTGAAGCAGTTGAGCTAAAAAAGCATCACAATTTCCTTTGCTGAGATTTTTATAAACATCCCAGTTATCTTACACGGAAAGGCAAATCATATGACTGATTGGCAGTGTTTGTAATAGACATAAGCGTGAACGACTTCTGTGGCCACGGTTATGTCAAGGCAGCCAATGTGAAAACATGAAACAAGTTTCTATGCTTATTCTAATCTGTAAGTCCATGCATGAATGCGGCCCAGGATGATCCCACCCCTGGGGTGCAGATTTTCTGGTGCCCATTCAGCATCATGAGGAAATTGACGAGCTTACAACAGGTAAATGGCCATGGTCAAGAAAGCCAACTTTCCGACCGGGGTTGCTGAGATGCTGACCACATCTCCTCCCCATATCGGTTGGATGATTGCCCACTTCTACCTTGCATATGTGAGTGTGAGACTGGCAGTCGGGTTGACAGGCCTTGGCCCTCTATGGGCTGACATGTTATGGGTTATTAAGTCTGTGCATGATACTTATTTCCAAGTGGCAGAGAAAGTAAAAATTCTAAATCTCAAAAACAGTTTTACTTATTTTACTGTTTGTATTTCACTTACGTTCTGTATAGGTGGCAACACTTTTTAAAGAAGAAATTTTGGATTTATTTTCACATTCCAAAAGTATTAAACTAATATGACCAATGATCTGGCCATAAATTATCACTTTCTTTAGCAGCTGTGGAAAAGCTGTTAAGTTTGAATGCTGAATGAAACAAATAAAAAGAAAGTTTGGGACAAACATTTTACAGAAATTGTATACCTGACAGGTGTCTTCAGAAGTTGGCAGGCTTGTTGTTGTGCATCTCTCATGTTCCACGGATCACGGTTATAACAATCTGTCTAAAATTCTGATACACGTTCAGTTTCTGTATTAGTTCATACTCAGTACAAAACCACATTAAAAAGAA
Organism: Mantis religiosa; assembly: GCA_030765055.1. Lineage (NCBI taxonomy): Eukaryota > Metazoa > Arthropoda > Insecta > Mantodea > Mantidae > Mantis > Mantis religiosa. The sequence continues at coordinate 202,757,436 of CM060953.1, forward strand.
CATCATTAGCGGCCATATAAAAATAACATATGAAAAAATCCTGCACTCTTTGAAAAAATGTAGTAACTAACACAACCCACATCAGCGTTAGTCCCCAAAGAGCCGCTTGCCAAGTTCCATAAGTCTGTGTGTTCTACAAACGGAGAGGGCATCTCGCTCCTTCAAAACGGTAGCTACACTATTGTTAGCATCCACAAGATGACATAGGAAGTCCTCGTAGGCAGATTTTGTATTAGCTGGTAGCGAACCCATCCTCACTTTGTGTAATGTATCAACTATTCCCTCAGCCCATCCGCTCTCGATGGCAAACTCGGACACCCACGGTACCAATGCAAGAACTGCACTCATTGTCTGCATGCCCAAAAACCACAGCTCCATCAGTTCAAACCAATACTTCTTATATGTCATTGACACCACCAGGGCACCTGGATCATTTGATTCGTCCACATTGAACGCATCCCATAGAAACCTAATGGTGGCTTGAATGAACCTGCATATGCTAAAATCATTCTTCTTTACTCTCTTTGACTGTTGCTTAAGGAGGAGAAGTCCTAATACTGCAAGATTGCCATACATGACAAGATTATCTTGGGTGTTCTTCAGTTCTGGGAGATTGTTGAATATGAACTTAAGGAGAGTTGCAAATAATGTGCTCTCCTCAACCATCTGCGCCTCTAGCACAGTGATATTCATAAAGATGTTGCAGATACTGACTATAGCAGCACGTGAGTCCTTCTGCTCCTCCAGTACATGGGGTGGCAGCTCTGGGTCAGGTTCCCTGGCTTTGCCCCTCTCTGATTTTGGAATAGGTGGTTTCTTGTAGTGTGCTATAGACCAGTGGTACACCATGGCTTCATAGAGCACCTCTTCCTCTTTCACTTCCAGCAAGATTTTACGGGCCTTCTCTTCCACAGCTAAGTGACACAGAGCAGGCAACATTACACGCAACACATCAATCTGACTCATTGGATCTGTTTGTTCCAAGGTGCTTGGTCCAGCCTGCTTCTTTTCGGTAAGTTTCCTTGAGCGAAAAGCATGAAAAGTTTCATTAGCAACTGTCAACATGAATGGAAGAAGGGTATATACAGCATTTCTCATAGCAGAGGTTTCTTGCGCAAGCCATGCTGACAGCACTCGCACCATAGCACAAACAAATATCTTCTGTTCAGTATCTAAACTTGATGCATGCTGCGACACCTTGGTTAGCACATTAATAACAGCAGCAAATGCCCCTTTTAAAGCTGTGTAAAGCTGTTGTTTTTCTTTCTGCTCTAGCTCCAGTGTGTCTGTAGCAATAAAAACAATTGACATTTCTAGAATAACGAAACATGATGTTACCAATTCTGCATTTGTCATGATCTGAGGAAAAGTACGATCTTCAAGCTGCATGCGTACTTCTATGGAACTCAGCTGAACTAAGAGCAAGAAAAACTGGCGAGGTTTTTCTTCATCTGACAGCGTCCACTCAACTCCTAAAAGCTCAACCATGGCAGCTGCCAATTTCAATGCTGGATCTCGCTGTGCCTTTCCAATTTTACTGCCAAGGATATCTGTAAGGCCTTTATAAATACTGCCTGGCCAAATCTCATCACCAGCAGTTGCCACAATTACTTCACGTCTACAGCTACATATTAATGCTTGCAATATTCCACACAATTCAAATTTTCGCTCGCTGTGATCAGTCTCAAAATCCAGAGCAATCTTTGTCATAATGGCATGGAAAGGTTTTGGGTTCATATCCCATGCATTTGGTCCGAACTTTTTAACTAGTGTAACCAGCAAGTTTAATGCTTCGTCTGTCTGAAAGCTTTGCTGTGAATAGATTTCACACATTTTAGCTACACCACCAACTTCCAAAAGAGCTTTCTGTCCTGGTTCAAAACGTGCAATGCTCTGTAGACATTCATATGCCTCACTGACCACCATGAGGTTGTCATCCAAATCTTCATCATCTGCCTGCTGCACTATGTCAAGAAACACAGGGATGTTAGCAACCATTTCAGGGTGGGTTGCAAGCTCTGGATCAGAACAGAAGCTTGACAGAACTGACAAAGCCACCGATTTGTAAACCTGCGGTGGACAATCTGCCGGCACATCAGGACTAAGTAGAAGACGTTTTAAAAATTTGAAGCCAATTGCTTCGAAAAGCAATTTTCTACTAGCACTATTACAGTCTTCGCCTTTTACTAATTTTGTCACCATAAAGAGTGCAGCAAACTTCTCTGTATCGTTTCCTGCAACTTTCAAAATTGCTGCACATTTTTTCACTGAATCTGGTATATCTCCCGACATTATGATACGTATTCGCGAAAAGTTAACACACTTTTTAAATAAGACGTAAATCACACTCTTTACTTCTAAGCAATGTTCATTCCTGTATCTGAATAACAGAGTAACTCAAGCACGGCGGAAATTAAAGCGTTTCGTGACGGTGACTGATGTTATGAAAATCATTAGCTACATCAACACTCACTTGCTAACACACAGCTTCACACTACTTTAACACCGCTTGGAACGAACAAGTCAACTCCACCCAAAGCTATTTCTGATTCGTGTTAAACGCCAGCACTTCCAAAAGTCTAAATCGGGAAAATTTGTCTAGAATTTCGTTCTTCGAGTTCATTGGTCGTATATGATATCTATTTTCGGTGCGTGAGTACCCCATATTTGAAAGGTCACGTCAAACACCCGCATGCGCATGCAGAGTGCAGCAGTGCTGCACGAAAAATTTAATTTGACCTTGGGTGTTTACATTACCTGAACACAAACAGAAAATAAAATTAGGAAAATATCAGTGACCTGCATTACCTTTTCACAGGCTAATTTATCCCCCTTCCTGGTTTTTATAAGTGTGTTGTCCAAGTCAAAGAAAACGCCTGTGACAGATGAGGATGTTTCCCATCGTCTGCTGCAGGTAGCCATCTTTGAAGCGAAGGCCAGGGCCGCCGCTACGGAATCATCAATACACAGAATACAAACAAGTTGGGTGCGTTCACATTTACGTGTTTCAACTTGTTTACCTCTTGGAAGAAATGTGGCCACGTTGGGACAACCATTTTGAGTTTCCGGAAGCTGTCAGATTTGGCGGAATTATTCGATGGTTGGTTTCGGCATTGTATGGACAGTTACAGAAACAAGTCAAAAATCAAAAATAAAATCACAAAAGCAAATACAGAAGACACACCTCGTGATTTTGTGATATGGAATAAGTAACTCCGGAGATAATCGCAAGATTTGTAATCATGGCAATGGTATCTGCTTCCTCTAGTAGTCACCAAGAAGATGAAAGTGATGAATTTGGACCGCAGCTGATTAATAAATTAGAGGTACCTCATTATGTAATTAAATAACAAAGTTATGATATACATAAGTGCATTTAATACATTTTATAAAAGCCGTAGACATTGAATATAACAAACCTTTGAAGGTTATGACTTCAGTAAAGGTTAAATATTCCCTGTTTCAACATGTCCTGCCGGGCTCAAATAACAACTTTAGAAACAAGGAAATTCATATATTACATTTACTTCCATTCGGTTCTTTCATATGGAATAACCATGTGGGGAAATGCAACAGGTTGTGATAGAATCTTGTGAATTCAAAAGAAAATCGTATGCATAATGACCCATTCAAGTTATAAAGCTTGTTGTAGACCACTGTTAAAAACATTAAAAATTTTGACACAACCCTGCCTATATATTTACGACTTGGTTTTATATGTACATAATAATTAAACATTTTTCTAAAATATCAGCATCAACATGAACACACAACACAGACATCAAATGTCTAGCTCATAGGTTAGCACTGCTCGAAAAAAGGGAATTAAAATATATAATAAATTGCCACAAACATGTAGGGAAATGCAAAACCAAAATCTCATCAGAAAGTCCATTAAAAGTTCACTTGCTAGTAAGATGAAGAAAATGGATACAACAAAAGTCTGGTGTTTAAGAAAATTACAAAGGCCAAACTAAACAAAACCGTTAAAGAAGCAACCACATTCATTAATGTAAAAGAAAGCTTATTCAGTACATTCACATACCACACAAAAACATTTAATACATTAAAAAAACATCTTTAAGGAACAAAATATCATCTTGGTACCTACTAATAGATACTCAGTTTCAAAATTGCTAAATTTAAAAACGAAAGATGAAATCCCATCAAATAACAGAACTGGAATATACCAAATAAGTTGTAAGAATTGTGAAAAATGCTATATAGGTCAAACTAAAAGAAACCTAAAAACCAGAGTTAAAGAGCACTTTAGAAACATCAGATTGAAACAAAAAAAGTCAGCAATAGCATTTCCTTTTTGGAACGAAAACCATGACATTCATACAAATCCAAAATTACTAAAAGAAGTGATAAACCAAAATAAACTGACAACATGGGAGAACACATTCATAAGGAAAAATAAGGACAGAGTAATGAACTTTGAAATCCCAACAGTAGATTAATTTCCACCAACAGAGTAAGACAAATACACAAACCCAACATACCCATGAGACCCATTGTAAATAATATAAACACTCCTACTTACCTTCTGGCAAAATGGCTATCCAAAAAATTTCAGTCCTTTCCACAATTCCATACTCTGAGTATAAAAAACTCTTTAGACCTGGTAGAAAAAATTCAAAATCTTAAAATAAAACCTCATGACACTTTAGTATCCTTTGATGTCCGCTCCCTCTTCCCTAGCATTCCATTAGACAAACTTTTGATTCAACTGAAAAAATGGCTAAATTCTATAAACCTGAATGCCAATGCAATAGAAGAATATTTGGCAATGACTGAATTATGTATACATCAAAATTATTTTGTCTTCGATGAAAAATATTATAAACAAATTTCAGGACTAGCTATGGGAAGCCCGCTATCACCATTTTTGGCCAATCTATACATGAGCTTTTTCGAAACACATATTACTAAAGCCTTCCCTCATATGTTTAAAACATGGTACAGATACGTAGACGACTTCTTTGCAATAGTGCCCTACAAACTAATAGATGATGCTTTGAAACTACTCAACCTGCAAGAACCCAGCATACAATTCACAGTGGAAACTGAAGAGGACTGTACTCTACCTTTTTTAGATCTTAAAATCAAAAAAAGCAATGAAAAACTAGAATTTGGCATTCATAGAAAAGCAACACACACAGATAATTACATCAAAGCAAATAGTTTCAACCCAATTCCACACAAACATGCAACCATCAACAGTCTGACACACAGATTAGTAAATCTACCTCTCAGCCAGCAAGAATATCAAAACGAATACCATCAAATCTTAAAAACTGCAATTAAAAATGGATATGGAAAAAACCTTGTAGATAAAAAACTAAAATTATTCAAACTTCAAAAGAGATTAAAACAGATCACAGCTCTCACACCAATAAAACAAGAAATTAGATTTGCTAAATTTACTTACCACCCCTGGGCCACAAAAAGTTCCAAAAAATATTCAAGAAATACAATATAACATTGGCACCAAAAAACAATTACAACATTAAAAACCTACTACACAGTAATAATACTGATAAGATAAAACCAGAGGAAAAGTCAGGCATTTACAAGATTAAGTGTAAAGACTGTGAAAAAATTTACATAGGGAGGACAAAAAAGAAACATAGGCACTAGAAAGAAAGAACACTTCAGGCACTTAAGATACAAAAATATTGTTAAGTCCGCAATAGCAGCTCATTTCTGGTCTGAAAATCAGGAAATTGAAGATAACACAGAATTACTAAAATATGTACAAAAACACAGTGAACTCGTCATATGGGAGAGGATATACATAGAAAAACATAAAAACCAACTAATGAACTTTGAAATCCCGCTAGAAGAGAATCCCACATTCAAGTTCATCACTAAATCCACGGATGGCAGCAACAACCCCAGAATTACCCACACCGCTGGATCTAACTTCAGTCGCACAAGAGCCGTAGATGCAAGTGATGATTTGCGAAACATGTCCTCAAAATAGGTACGAAAGTGAAGCAGATGTGTAAAAAATACGACTCATCTATAATTTAATAACAGATGCTAGTTGGAAAGAGATTGAAAATGGAGACGATGGCTTCCAAAACTAGTCCCTCAAAACTATCAAAAAACCGACTACCAATAGTTTTTACAATTAACTGTGTTATGCTTAGCCACAGACCATGCATTGCCTAACTAACTTGTTTACATTAGTTACCTCTACAATTGCTGATATCATTTTGGTGTAGTTCATTAATATCCTGTATTTGTGTATCACCATTGTGGTTACACATTGTTAGTATTTTCAGCACATGTAGTTTCTTTAGTTGGTAATGCTCCAGCCACCTAGTCCAGGCTCTGACTGTTGTTCTGCAGGATAACAATTGATTGCTATTCCTAAAGTCTATAATAAATGTTAATACTTGTTAATTCTCATTGAGTGCCTCTTTGCAGTCACAGGGTATCAGTGCCGCAGATATAAAGAAGCTGGAAGAAGCAGGATACCACACTGTGGAAGCGGTAGCATTTGCGCCCAAGAAGCACCTAATTACGATTAAAGGAATAAGTGAAGCTAAAGCAGATAAAATATTGGTAAATATGAACAATATGTTTGCTAACTGTGCATCTAATTTTTAGGGTTATATGAGTACATTTGATGGTTTATTTTATTTAACAGGCTGAGGCCTCAAAGCTGGTTCCAATGGGCTTCACAACTGCCACAGAGTTTCACCAAAAGCGGTCGGAGATAATCCAACTGACAACTGGTTCACGTGAATTGGACAGACTGTTAGGAGGTGGAATAGAAACTGGGTCTATCACAGAGATATTTGGAGAGTTTCGCACTGGAAAGACACAACTTTGTCATACATTAGCTGTAACTTGCCAGGTATTTACTCATTTATTGCTAAACTTCAAGTTCATGATTATGTTTTAGGAACTTGTACTACAGAATTCTCTGACTCGTCATTCTAGCTAAGATACTGATCTACATTGCCCACCTCAGTAGCTTAGATGGTAGCATGTTGCCTCGTGTTCAACAGGTCCCGAGTTTGAATCTCGATCAGGGCGAGTTATCTGGATAAGGTTTTTTCTGGGGTTTTCCCTTATCCTGAAAGATCAATGTCAGGTAACTCTAAGCTCCATGGACCCTGGGCTCATTTGAGCATCATTTCACCCATTCCATTGTAATGATATGTTTTAGTTAGAACTTTTTATATGAATATCCAGTTGGAAATTCTTGTTTTCTGATATGACTATTAGTGGGCCATGTAATGACAATATAAAAATATATCTGTGTAATTTTGAGATTGGCCGTAGTAATAATTGTATTACGCATTGTGATGACGTAGCAGTAAATTGGCCAATCACAAAATTAATAGAGGAGTAACGATAGTTACTAAAATCAATAATCTTCATGGATATATGTACTTAAATCTTGTTTAATGACGATGGAAAAATGTCGCGGTGAATATAAAAGTTTTGTAGCGAAAAATCAATAATCTTCAAAAAAAAGAGTTATTCGGCATTCATAATGATGATGAGTGACATGCACAAGTAAGGAATTTTAAGTAATTAACAGAAATTATATTATAATTGAAATTAAGTATTTATCGATGGGTTGCAGGTAACCTACAGTGATTGATTAAGAAAGAAAAGTTCGAGAAAAATGTAATCCAGATTATACAATTAAATTATATATTACGAAATCGGAGTCATATAAAATTTTATTTCTGTCACTAAAAATCCATTCCTGAAAATAAAAGATCTCGTGACTCTTATTTAATCAAACTCAATCATCAAGAAACAATTCAAACTACAGCGAAGTAATCCTGTTACATTTGGCTTCTCGACCTGAATCTTCAAAACAGTCAATGTGCATCCTATCTGCTAGGAGTGGAGGAAATCGCCACAAATATAATCTGATATAACTTAGCATTGGAGGACGTAAATTAAAAAAAAAATGCTGATCTACAAAGCTGCAAAGAAAGAAGAAAACAAAAATGTGTTGCATGTATGACTTTCTCTGCTTCAAAATATACTTAGCTTATACAAAAGCTATTTTTCACTTGTTATTTGCGATAAACTTGTTACATATCACTTTATTAGGAATTCAATCCATTATACTGTAGCTTTGTGGGTTCGTAGGATTAAAAGTCCGAGCTGCAGATATTCCAAATCTCCTTTATATCCGTAGGAATACACTGTTCAATTCTCACATAACAACATTACGTCACATACAGACAGTCTACCAAGGTCGATGACAATAACAAACAGTGTTCTGATTACATCAGCTCTCGTTACAACAACACTCTACAGCTGTTTACTGCTTATGACTCACAACTGACTCTTGGCAAATCATTGTCTTCTTAAATACCACATTGATAAATTCTAGATATTTCCGAAACAATAAAGAAACCGAATAATCTCTATAACCAAGATGTCACCAGAAATTTCCATTTATCTCAGTCTGTTTGTTTCGGCAGACCTTTATCTTGCGCTATCTTTAACTGCTTATGCGAGCTCTTTATTACCATGAAACACTATCCATTTGTTATCTATTTGCACCGAAACTTTTATCCCTGTTGCTGTAACAATACATTAACCGCTTCACCGATGGCCATTTAAACCCTTCAGAGGCCTGAAACGGATACCCAATGAACAGAATAGGACATTTAAATTGTTAAATGCTGTAAAAATGCATCATAAATACAATTCCATATCTTCCGTATTTATTAAGTTATTTAAACGAAACAAAAGCTGGTTTAAAACTCATTAAAGGCAGTATACACATCTACAGTAACAAAAACATAGAGACTGCATTAATAAATCGTCGAAGTTTCACTGTAGCAAAAGCCATTCTTTGTGCCGAACGTGCCTAATATGTGAATCATTTTATTTTGTGTGTATACGAACGAATGTATGTATGTATGGCTACACAAGCGACTTCTCTGGTTCAAGGTTTTAGCTTTTAGTTTATTTATGCTATACCAAGCGATAATCATGAGTATATGTTGCGTTACACACTCACACACTGGAAAGAAAACTCTTGTCAGCATCTGTTATTACAGTGTTTCTCAACCAAGGTTTCTGGTAGCCTTATGCAGCTGTTTTTGCTCAGTATTTTAGTTATTTATACCCTCTCGTATTCAGAGTGATTTCTTATAGCTACTATCAAGAGCTAAATGAATGGCACATTTGAAATTGTTAAATTTCAATGTTAACCATGGCTTGTCCTCGTAGTGTAGCAAATAAATTAGCTTGCGTATGATGTGTACGAGCTTCTGATATTACTGTAGAAAATCTGGAAGATTTGTTGTGTGATTATGAAGGAGATCTTTAGGACATACGTAGCAGTGACGTGTGCTGGTCTACAGATGGCATGTTAGCTACTCCATTGTTTGGGGGAAATGGTGGGTCAAATATGGGTGATGTGGATCAGCTATTACTAGCTATCCCTCTTTATGATAAACAGTTAAATGGTAAAAAGAGTATTTTTATACCACTGGATGTAACCGTGCACAATTGTTTAGTAATTTTCAGAGCTGTAAATTCATGCAAGACATTCATCTACCTATACTTGTGCATTTAAATAGCTTGTAACCTATTTGAGTATTATAATACTCAGAGACCTCTTTATACTGGGGGTAAGAAATTCACCACAACATCACCTCTCATACTTGAGAGAAAACACTTCGCTAAAAGGATACCACCCACAACCAAAAAAGTCGCAACTATTTCGAAAATGTTTAGTGCATTGCAAAAAAGAAGTTTGCAAGGAAACCAATATTATTTGGTGTGAATCTGCAGATGTGCCCTTGGGTGTTTATCCAGGTTTGGAGGTGTACAATATGAAAAGAAACCTTTAAGGGTACGTTTACATCCCTTATAGAACTAATTTAAATTTCAAAGTATAAACTTGAAAGAAACGTAGGGACAGTGAAGCACAAATTAATACAAAAGTGAATCGAGAATATATTGACACATTGCTTCACCCACACTGTTTATTCACAGGACATGTTTCAAGAGCTCTTGCTACTATTCTCAGCTGATACTCGATTAGTGCAAGTTGTAGTGGTTTCTTCTTTCTCCGTATTGTCAATAGATGGCTTTGACAAGTACATCACGCCATCTATTGACAATACGGATAAAGAAGAAACCACTACAACTTGCACTAATCGAGTATCAGCTGAGGATAGGAGCAAGAGCTCTTGAAACATGTCCTGTGAATAAACAGTGTGAGTGAAGCAATGTGTCAATATATTCTCGATTCACTTTTGTATTAATTTAAATTTATTGCAAAATAGGAAGATTAAAATAATTGGCGTTAAATGAGCATTAAATGCATGTATGCGCAGGACGTCTGTACACGTACATATCGGTTTGGGGCATTATAACTTGTCATATGACGTCCATATCGGTGAAAGGATTAAGAGTGAAAAAATAATAAAAATTATAATTGTATTATTTCCAATAAGACAATGTAATGAAAGTAGACTTGGAAACACAAATTAAGAGTTTTATGGGTTATAAATTGTCTTGCATAACAATATGAGGGTGGTCTGAAAAGCTTCCGACCTCAACATGAAGATAGCATTACTCGTAAATAAAAGCTAGTTCATATGTTGAGTTACTCATCAAAGTTTCAGCCATTCTGGACGCTCAGTTGTTATGTAACAGTCGTTTGAGTGAGCTGATGTGAGTGTTTTTATGAAAATGGACAACATCAAGTATCAAGCTGTCATTAAATATTTGTTTTTGAAAGGCAATATGCTTACGCAAATCAAAGATGAGTTGGATTCTGTGTATGGGAACTCTGCACCATCGTTTACCACAGTGAAATTTTGGGCAGCTGAATTTAAACGTGGCCATACGAGCTTAGGAGACAATGAACATTCAGGACGTCCAAAAACTGCAACTGACATCGCCAAAGTTCACAAAATGATGCTAGATGACCGCCGAATTAAAGTGAGAGAGATAGCAGAGGCTATGGACATGTCAAAAGAACGTGTTTGTTTCATATTAAATCAACATTTAGACATGAGAAAGCTGTCTGCGCGTTGGGTGATGCGTTTGCTCACATTAGACCAAAAACATGTTCAAATGAACATTTCCAACACTCTGTTGATGCAGTTTAGTCGCAATAAATCCAAGTTTAGATGCCGATGAATTACTGTAGATGAAACTTGGATACACCGTTATAAGCCCAAAACAAAAATACAGTCCAAACAGTGGACTGCAAAGGAGAAACCGCCTCCTAAAAAATCAAAAACTGTTTTTTTGGCTGGGAAAGTGATGGCGACTTTTTTTGGGATAGTCGTGGAGTTATTTTAATTGGTTATCTTCAGAAAGAAAAATCCATTACAGGAGCATACTGTGCATCATTACTTGACAAGCTGAAGGCAGAACTGTGGAAAAATGACCACATCTGCGGAAAAAGAAAATCCTGTTTCACCAAGACAATGCACTTTCTCACACCTCAGCGGTTGCAGTGGTGAAAAGCCATGAATTATGGTTTGAACTGCTTGACTCATCAGATCTAGCCCCAAGAGACTTATTTTAGTTCTCTCATCTGAAAATTGCGCTCGAAGGACAGAGATTTTTGTCAAATGAAAAGGCAATCACCTTCATGAACAATTATTTTGCAGAGAAAAATGCCAAGTACTATTTTGACAGGTTACAGAGATGAGAGCATCGCTGGGAGAAGTGTGTACAGTTACAAGGAGACTATGTTGAAAAATAAACAATTTCTGAAAAAATGTCTTGTATCTTTATTAGGTCGGAAACTTCAGACCAGCCTTGTAAAAATTAAATTCCAAGTGAAGCCGATGTGTAATAAATACGACTCATCTATAAATTAATAATTTTTCGCTTCACTGTGGTGTTCCAAATATAGATAAATTCCAAGTGTTTAATTGCTTTCCTGTAAAAATTCCAGTGGTTTTAAATTTATAATCAGTTTGTTAATCTTTAACAGATTGATTAAATTATACTTATTGTAATTGGCCCAGGAGATGTTACATTCCTTAAAGAGCTCATTCATTATCCAAGGATGATGTACAAATTTGTGAAAACCACTTTGTCCTTGTTTCATAGGTTGGGTGGTTATACTACAAATTTCCTTTTGTTTTTTCTATTTGTTAATTTTCTGGATCATGATTCTTGTTGATTTAATTGCTCTTAGCTATATGAAGATGAAGATCTGTGCAGTGGAAAGTTGCCAATCTATGTGTCATACTGTTGAAAGTTGCTTCTTTATGCTGAGATTTGAAGCCATAAACTTTGATACAGTTGTTGCAGTAATATTTACTCTGAAATTGGAAGTAAGTGAGGCTATAAGAAATAAGACTTCTCAACTTTCACTAGTTTATGATTTTGCTACACAGTGTTTAGTTCCTTCTTCTGTTTAATTGAATCACATATTGCTTTTGGTGTCAGATTGAAAATATGAGTCACAAGAAACCCCAAAGTTGAATGTTTGTGTCATAAGAGAAATTGTTATTTGATCTGTTGCAGCTTCCCATTGACCAGAATGGAGGTGAAGGGAAGTGTCTGTATGTGGATACTGAAGGAACATTCCGTCCTGAAAGATTGCTTGCTGTAGCAGAGCGCTACAAACTATCAGGGAATGATGTGCTGGATAATGTAGCATACGCCAGAGCGTACAACACTGATCACCAAACACAACTTCTCATCACTGCATCAGCAATGATGGCAGAATCTAGGTCAGTATTAGCCTGAATATAAGACCACTCTAATTTTTGGAAATTTTCCACACTTAAAATGACCTAAATAATGCAATTAGAAAACATTTGCAACATATTGCAAACTATGGTTTTGTTTCTCCTACACAAACTGAGTGACAGTCATATTAATTTTATGAAATTTCTTTATCTTCAATTCTCTGACGTTTTCCTTCATATTCATAAAGTTCTCATCTTTCCACCAATATTGTACTGCTTTCAGAAACACTGAACTTCATTGGGGTTCAAATCCCGGCCATGGCTTTGAATTTTTCAAGTTGACTCTCTATCCAAAACCTTAGCCTATATACGGCTAGTGTGAAGAAATGATCAATTTCCATCAATTAACTAAAATAATTAAGAGCTAAATGATGAAGCCTGGGACTCAAGTACTTATAATAGTAAGTCGCCACAAACGGTGTATCTCGGATGCGAGAGCCCCTAGTGGTCTACCGGGGAAATATACAAGTCAAATGAAGAATTTAATGTCAGGACGACACGTTGGCCATCGTAGCTCAATGGGTTTGAGTGACTGGATGGAAACCAGGAGATCCGTGGTTCAAATCCTGGCCGTAGCATTGAATTTTTCATGTTGACTCTATCAAAAACCTTAGCCTATATACAGCTAGTGTGAAAAAATTATTAATTTCCACCAATTAACTAAAATTATACAGGAATTAAATATTATACTGTTTAGAAAGCAAGGGCAAAATATTTCAAGAGTCCCATTTCATAAAGCCCTCAGAAACCTGCCCAAGGTTAGTGACCAAGTTGTGACATCAGCATCTTGTCTCTCTGAAATTGTGCCATATGCTTGCATTGATGTATGTATATTGTTGGTTAGAGCTTTAAAATAAGGGATAAAGGTTTTTTAAAAAAAAGGGCACAATTGGCTATTTCATAATCAAACATGCATAGCAACTGTTGACATGGATGCTCACACGGAGGTGCAAACAACTGTTATCAAACACTAACAGCTGATAAGAGTTGGACGGGCATAATTAACTGCACATACTGGTATGTCAACATTGCCAGTGTTCCTTATTTTAGGAATGATGTGAAGATCTGCAAGGTTGGTACACAGTGGGTGACTCATGCTTTGCATCCAACATGAAACAGTTCAATATATTACCCAATTGTTCTCATCACTCAGTATGAAATCACGAGAATTTCCTCCAGACAGAAATGCAATTTTTATGTATTCTCACTGTTCAGCTCAAAAGTTGTTATTTTTACTTATTGATATTATTTTTGGATTCTGTGTGAAACTTTCAAATAGTTCTATATTTTTGTTTATGTTCTCATTTTGAGCTAGGTTTGTTATATGTATATGTCACATCAGTACAGTAACAATGAAGTGTGTACATGATGGCAGGTACGCCTTGTTGATAGTGGACAGTGCAACAGCATTATATCGCACAGACTACTCTGGTCGTGGAGAGCTTTCGGCAAGACAGATGCATCTTGCAAGGTTTCTCAGAATGCTCCTGCGGCTGGCAGACGAGGTAAGAAGTTGCAGCTGCAGTAAATTGTGTATATTATTTAACAGTGATATCCAATATTACAATAAAATATAATAATTTGTTACAAATTTCACATCTATAGATACAAAATACAAAAATAATCTGTCACTTAGTGGCAGTAACGATGACAACAGAAATAACAACTTTAGCTGAAGATCTAGATGATATATAAGGGGCATTCAAAAAGAAACGAGCAGCTGGAGTCTCATATGCACAATCTGGTGACTGGATGGTAATATCGTGGCGTGTGGAAGTTCACAACTTGTCACTGGAGGGCACGCATGCATGTCATGTGACTATACAAAGCTAGCAGCAGCATACATCAATAGACCAACGCTGCCAGTCACATTGCAAACAGTGAAATGGAGGCATCAAAAGACGAACAAAGAGGTATTAATACAATTTTGAGTCAAACTAATACTCAATGCTCCATTTATTGCTAGTATTTACCTACGCGTTTCGTTAGGATCTTCCTAACACCATCAGCTGTTGTCGACTAATGGATGCCGGTTCAGTGACCATTAGTCGACAACAGCTGATGATGTTAGGAAGATCCTAACGAAACTCGTTCTAGGTAAATACTAGCAATAAATGGAGCATTGAGTATTAGTTCGACTCAAAATTGTATTAATTTTGTGCTTCATTGTATCATAGTCCTTAAACAACGAAAGAGGTATTGTTTGCTTTCTGACAGTGAAAGGAGTTGAGGGAACGGACATTCATAGACGAATGTCACAAATGTACGGCAAACATTACATGTCTCTTGCAAGGGCCAAGGCGTGGCACAAGCGCTTCAGGGGAGGATGGGTGTCGTTAGCCGATGATGCACGGTCTGGAGCACCACACTGCATTACCGATGACATCTTCAAGCTGGTTGATGCACTCATTACTCAGGACTGCCGAGTGACAGTGAAAACCTTAGCCGATGAGGTTGGATTGAACGTCAGAAGTGTTCATACCATCATGAAGGAACAACTGCTCTTGCGCAAAGTGTGTGCCCAATGGGTGCCCCATAATCTTCAGCCTCACCAGGAAGCATGTCAAAATGCCCACTGTCTTGGTTATCTGCAGCGCTATGCTAAGGAAGGGAATGAGTTCCTGGCACGAATGGTGGCTGGAGATGAGTCATGGTGTCATCACTTCAAGCCAGAATCAAAAGGACAAAGTCTCCAGTGGAAGCATCTGGGGTCACCATCACCAAAATAAAGCCAAGGCCATCCACACAAGTGCAGGAAAGGTTATGCTGACGTTCTTTTTTGACCAAGATGGCCCCCCTTCTGATACACTTCCTGCAGCACAGGACAACAGTGAATGCCCAGCATTACTCGCAATCCTTGACCAAACTTCGCCAAGCGATCAAATCAAAACGACCAGGCAATCTCACTCGTAGGGTCATTCTGCTCCATGACAGTGCAAAGCCTCATACGGCCAACACAGTCATGGCACTCCTGCAGAAATTCAAATGGGAGGTTCTCGACCACCCTCTTTCCCTGTGATTACACCATTTTTGTTCCCCTTAAAAAGGTTCTGAGGGGCAAGCAATTCACCTCGGACAACGTCCAGCTGTATGTACGGAACTGGCTCACATTGCAGCCCCAGGACTTTTATGAGACAGCCATTCACTTCCTTGTGTCACAGTAGGACAAGTGTCTCAACAGCCAGGGCCAATACTTCTAACATACAGCTACTGGCTCACATCGCAGTCCCGGGACTTTTATGAGACAGCCATTCACCGCCTTGTGTCACAATGGGACAAGTGTCTCAACAGCCAGGGCCAATACTTCTAACATACAGCTACTGGCTCACATCGCAGTCTCGGGACTTTTATGAGACAGCCGTTCACCGCCTTGTGTCACAATGGGACAAGTGTCTCAACAGCCAGGGCCAATACTTCTAACATATAGATACTGGTTTCTGTAATTATGTCTCCAGCTTGTTTGTTTTTAAACGCACCTTATATTTGCGAAACTAGTCCTAAGTCTGTAAAGAATTTATAATTTTGTAGAAATATAAGTGAAATTTGTGGCAAATTATTATATTTTATTGTAATATTTGTATTGCTTCACTGTTGTTAGCTTAGTTTCAGTTTTTACATATTATTAGTGAAATACATATTATACCTCTTTTTTTGTATCTTTATTCTACATCTTTATTTTCAATGTCCCATATAGCCAGCATTATTTCCATTCATATTTCCTTTAGGCTGTCACATAGCAGTTATACTTAAATAAACCAAATACATTCCTTCAGATAATTATTCAAATCCTTCTTTGTCACACTTGAAAAATACTTGAAGAGACATTACACATTTCTACTGCACTTCCTTTTCCATTATGTAATGCACGTTCCAAATAAATTTTTAGTAATGTTGGGGATAAACGATATCACTTTTGTAATCCATGAGTGACAAAAAACCTGATGGTAATGTACTGGTATTCTTATCTTTGCTATAGTTTTTCTATATAAATTTTAAATAGCATTTATTAAGGTCATAGAGATATTGCTATTCTTTTAAAGGTTACGGAAGTAATGATGGAATTGCATTGTAAGCCAGTTCATTGCTCGCCTCAGTAGCATGGATGGTAGCGTGTGTGCCTCACGTTCAAGAGGTCCCGAGTTCGGATCTCGGTCAGGGTGAGTTACCTGGATAAGTTTTTTCCGGGGGTTTCCCTTATCTTGAAAGACAAATGTCGGGCAATTCTAAGCTCTATGGATCCCGGGCTCATTTAGCATCATTTCACCCATTGCATTCATCGTCTGATATGACTTAACGCTGCAGGACGTAAATTACCAAAAAAAGAAAAAAAGCCAGTTCATTGTTTGATTTAAGACTGTAAACTTAAATAATTAGAAACTAAAGGATTTATATGTTCCTTAAAGAATAACTTAACAGCATGTAGATCTTTGTATTCAAAATCTCAATTGATCTGCTTCTCTGGTTTTATACCCATTTGCTAACATTTCTTTCAAAATTCTTCCATTTGTCCTATTTATGATAGTCTGGGTGGCTTAGTGGTCAGGTGCTGGCTTACGAGGTGCGTTCAAGTTATGACATCTATTTTTTTTTTTTTTTTTTCTCACAAAGTAATCACAAGAAAAATGTGACACTAGTTTCAGTTCTCAACATAATCTCCATCTAGCCATACACATTTTACACAACATCGATGCCATGATTCCATGGCCGCTGCGAACGCTCCTTTAGGAGTGTGTTTTGACCACTGGAAAATTGCTGAGGCAATAGCAGCACTACTAGTGAATCTGTGACCACAGAGATTGTTTCATTGTGGGAAAGAACTAAAAGTCACTAGGAGACAAGGTTAGGTGAGTAGGGAGCATTAGCAATGATTTCAAAGTTGTTATCACGAAGAAACTCCTGCATTGCATTTGCCCAATGTGCTGCTGCATTGCCTTGATGAAAGAGCGCACGTCCAACCATCTCCACCCATTTTTCATGCAATGCTGGGAGGAGTTTATTGTTCAAAACAGTTTGGTAGGATGCAGCTGTCACCATAGTGCCCTTTGGAATGTAATGAGAAAGGATTATACCACTGCGGTCCCAAAAGATGGCCATCATTTTGTCAGCACTGGCAGTCACCCGAAATTTTTTTTGGTGGCACTGAGTCTGTGTGCTTCCATTGAGCTGACTGGTGCTTCCTTTCAGGGTTGAAAAAGGGACATCCACGTTTTATCCATTGTCACAATTGATTGAGAGAAAGTTCCATTCATGCCGTCATGTGTCAACATCGCCTGGTAATTTATCATGTTCCCGGCCTTGTGATCATGCGTCAGCATTCGTGACACCCACCTGGAAGACATTTTTTGCATTTTCAGATTTTCATGCAGGATTGTGTGCACAGATCCCATGGAAATGCCAATATTTGGAAGAGATGTCTGCAACGCTCAATTGGCGATCCTCCAAAACAGTGTTTTCCACTTGCTGGATCATGTCGCCAGACCGGCTGATGCGAGGCCGTGACTGTCTTGGTCTGTTGTCACACGATGTTCTGTCTTCATTGAACTGTCACACCCAGGAACGCACATTAGACACATCCATGGTACCATCACCACATGCCTCACTCAGCTGTCTTGGTTTGTTGTCACACGATGTTCTGTCTTCATTGAACTGTCGCACCCAGGAATGCACATTAGACACATCCATGGTACCATCACCACATGCCTCACTCAACTGTCTTGGTTTGTTGTCACACGATGTTCTGTCTTCATTGAACTGTCGCACCCAGGAACGCACATTAGACACATCCATGGTACCATCACCACATGCCTCACTCAACTGTCTTGGTTTGTTGTCACACGATGTTCTGTCTTCATTGAACTGTCACACCCAGGAACGTACATTAGACACATCCATGATACCATCACTACTTGATACACTCAACTACCTTGGTTTGTTGCCACACGATGTTCTGCCTTCATTGAACTGTCACACCCAGGAACTTTCATTAGACACATCCATGGTACCATCACCACATACTACACTCAACTGTCTTGGTTTGTTGTCACACGATGTTCTGCCTTCATTGAACTGTCACATCCAGGAACGTACATTAGACACATCCATGATACCATCACCACATGCCTCACTCAACTGGCAATGAAGCAATGAAGCATTTCAATAAGTGTCACGCTACAAAAATTGAGAAAATGAATGATTGCACGCTGTTCTTTTGTTCTTTTAATGAAAACATCACCATTTTAAGTATCAAAAAGTCCTAACTCTCGTTGCTGCCACTAGAGTTCTCTGCACTGTACAGTGCTGCCATCTGTCATGCATTCACAAAGAGTTCACATATATTTAAAAAAAAAAAAAAAAAAACAAGTTCCTATCTGGTCCCAGTCCTGTAAAAAGAAAAATAGGAGGTGTTATAAATCGAATACACCTCGTACTGATTTAAATGTGACCCCACACGTCACCTCCATTATTTTGGTAGGCAATTAATGAACATGTCTCTGTTTGCCTGCCTCTCAGAGATGGGAACCAGGAGTATGAACAATGAAACAACTAGGGCAAGTTTGTTACACATTAAGGTAATAGAACACCATAAGATTATGCTCTGCGTGAGAAATTATGGTCATCCTTTACTGTGCAGCCCTCCTATTTTAATATAACACAAGGACCATCTTTTACATTTTGAAATCTCACTGGTTGACATTTTCAAGTTGATCACTCTGCTACCAGGCAAGCCTAAGGTTTAAAATAGAAGCAACAGCTACAGAAACTAAACCCGTGGGGACTGTAAATATAAAAGTATAAAATTGTTCTGATTGCTACATTATAGCAGTTTGTTGATAAAGTAATTTACCATTACAGTTTGGCGTTGCAGTAGTAATCACCAATCAGGTTGTAGCACAGGTTGATGGGGCAGCACTTTTTGCAGCTGATCCAAAGAAGCCTATTGGTGGCAACATCATTGCTCATGCTTCAACTACAAGGTAAGTAAATTGAAATTGAAACTTTATTAAGCACTAAATGTCATACTATCTCTGATTTGATCCCAGCCCTTATTTCTCAAGAATATGTCTACAATACATACAGATTTTACAAAATAATATAATTCAATTCAATTTATTCATCCTTTAAATCTCCATACATGATTTTGGACATGTCAGAACAAAAATATTTACAAAATTTAAGTGCAAAATTTAAATACAGACTCGTGAAAACTATTTGTAGTTGGTTTATTGATACTCGTCAGTTAGTTTTTTATATTATTGAGAGAATAGTTTCAAAGGCAATCACCTCCATTTTCAATCTCTTTCCAAATGGCATCTGTTGTTGTCTGCTCTCTCTTTGGTTCATTCCACCACCAGCAGAGTAAAAGTAAGTGACGAGTATCAATAAACCAACTACAAATATATCGAGATTATTTTGTCTTCAATGGAAAATATTATAAACAAATTTCAGGACTAGCTATGGGAAGCCCGCTATCACCATTTTTGGCCAATCTATACATGAGCTTTTTCGAAACACATATAACTAAAGCCTTCCCTCATATGTTTAAAACATGGTACAGATACGTAGACAACATCTTTGCAATAGTGCCCTACAAACTAATAGATGATGCTTTGAAACTACTCAACCTGCAAGAACCCAGCATACAATTCACAGTGGAAACTGAAGAGGACTGTACTCTACCTTTTTTAGACCTTAAAATCAAAAAAAGCAATGAAAAACTAGAATTTGGCATTCATAGAAAAGCAACACACACAGATAATTACATCAAAGCAAATAGTTTCAACCCAATTCCTCACAAACATGCAACCATCAACAGTCTCACACACAGATTAGTAAATCTACCTCTCAGCCAGCAAGAATATCAAAACGAATACCATCAAATCTTAAAAACTGCAATTAAAAATGGATATGGAAAAAGCCTTGTAGATAAAAAACTAAAATCATTCAAACTTCAAAAAAGATTAAAACAGATCACAGCTCTCACACCAATAAAACAAGAAATTAGATTTGCTAAATTTACTTACCAGCCCTGGGCCACAAAAAAGTTCCAAAAAATATTCAAGAAATACAATATAACATTGGCACCAAAAAACAATTACAACATTAAAAACCTACTTCACAGTAATAATACTGATAAGATAAAACCAGAGGAAAAGTCAGGCATTTACAAGATTAAGTGTAAAGACTGTGAAAAAATTTACATAGGGAGGACAAAAAGAAACATAGGCACTAGAAAGAAAGAACACTTCAGGCACTTAAGATACAAAAATATTGATAAGTCCACAATAAGTCTGAAAATCATGAAATTGAAGATAGCACAGAATTACTAAAATACGTACAAAAACATAGTGAACTCGTCATATGGGAGAGGATATACATAGAAAAACATAAAAACCAACTAATGAACTTTGAAATCCCGCTAGAAGAGAATCCCACATTTAAGTTCATCACTAAATCAACAGATGGCAGCAACAACCCCAGAATTACCCACACCGCTGGATCAAGCTTTAGTCGCATAAGAGCCGAAGATGCAAACGATGATTTGCGAAACATGTCCTCAAAATAGGTACGAAAGTGAAGCAGATGTGTAAAAAATACGAATCATCTAACATTTAACAATTACAAATAGTTTTTGCGATTAACTCCATTTATGTTGGCAGCAACTACAACTAGACCATCAAGTAGCTGTTAGAAAATGCTATATATGACCAAATTGAAACTATTCTCACCACTACATGCTGGAAATGTTTTCCTTGTTTTTGAAGAGACAGTTCAATAGTTTTCACGATTAATTTTGACGTCACTGTTACTAAATCCCTCCAAACACGTATATTTTAATACAGAAATTACAAAGAAACATGTATAAAAGTAAATGTCAAAATATAATAATATAACTAATTTTCCAAATACTCTTGAATAGAATAAAAACATGCTTCACTTAAAAATGTATGTAGTTTCAATTTAAAAATCTTTAGGTTGTCAATCTATTTTAAATAAAGAAGTAACTTAAAGTATAAAATTGAAAGAATCGTAGAGACAGTGAATCACAACTTAGCACAGAAGTGAATCGAGAAGATATTGACACACTGCTTCCCTCACACTGTTTTTTCACAGGACATGTTTCAAGAGCTTTTGCTCTTATCATCAGCTGGAACTCGACTGGTGCAAATCTCTGTATCGTCGATAGATGGCATGATGTACTTGTCAAAGATGTCCGGTGGTGAAGTTTCGAATTTCATGACTCATGACTTCATTAACAAAAATCATCATAGAGTCATGAATTTTGCAACGCCACCACTGGACATCTTTGACAAGTACATCATGCCATCTGTCGACGATATGGAGAAACAGGAAACCACTACAATTCACTTTTGTGCAAAGAGGTAACTTATTGTACATTTGGGTACCACTATAAGTGAAGGAATGTTTGTAGGTTTGAACTGTTTCTTGTATCATGCTGGTGTGTCACTGCATATGTTTTAAAGCAATTTTAACTAGTTTTTACATGTAAAAGAACTTTGTATATGTAGAAACATAGCAGGGCTATAATTTTCAGTTCCTTAAAATACACTCTACAGCTCACATGTACAGGTTGGTTCACTATTAATCTTATGGCTCTTTTTTGCATTTGAAAAACCTTTTCTGACATATTTGAATTACCCCAAAAGATGATACCATAATTTATAAGGGAATGAAAATATGCAGTATATGCCATTCGGACTGTCTTTGTGCTTATTAATTTTTAGATGAGTCGTATTTATTACGACTGTCTTTGTGCTGTTTTACCTCTCTTTAACACATTCTGGTTTGGGCTTATTTTGATAGCTTTGCCCTCCTGACTGGGTGTTTTAAAGTTTTTAAAAAATATATCTCCTGAATTGTTTGAGATAATTAACTGTTCCTTTTTTTTAAATGTTCATATCTCTTTGTTTCAGGTTGTATCTGCGGAAAGGCCGTGGTGAGACAAGAATCTGCAAGATCTATGACTCGCCATGTCTGCCAGAATCTGAAGCCATGTTTGCCATCAATGCTGATGGTATTGGTGATGCTAAAGAGTGATGCAAGACATTGTGATAAATTAAAAAGACAAATTAGTGGAAATTCATTTTTAATTTAGATATATTGAATGGTTTTCTTGGTATGTTACAACTGAGTGCGAGTGACTTAGACCTCATGATTTGTTAATATAAATATTTATATATTTGTAAGTGAATTGGATAGTAAAGTTTTCCTATTGAGTAATCGAGAAATTACATTGATAATGTTATATGTAGCACTTCCCAGAAACATAATAATATATCAAACGTTTAAAATTTTAAATTTAAAGGGAGTCGATTAATGACACTAAACAACACTTTTAAATTTTTCTGGAACACAGTTTCAGAGACTTTCCCTCCATCCTCAACCGGCCATCGATGGACGGTTGAGGATGGAGGCAAAGTCTCTGAAACTTGTTCCGGAAACATTTAAAAGTAAGTGTTGTTTAGTGTCATTAATCGACTCCCTTTAAATTTAATTTATTATAACACTGTTTTCAACACTTCCAAGAAAGGAATTGTTTAAAACTTTGTCAATCTTTAAAACACTTTTGCGCCACTTGTCAACTATTTCAAGAAATGCTCCTCATCCATCAATTGACTTAAGAAAAGCTGGGCCTGATTGACCTGTTTGATTTCAATATCATAGCCAATAATTTGGTCATCAGCAAAGAAATTAAGGTTTAAGAACTAATGATGTCTTACCAAGAGGATCATAAATATTGAATATGACTCAACATGCCAAGCAACAAAAGGAGGAGGCAAATATCTGATGACAGTTGAAGATAAGATGTCTCTACTGTTAGTTGACAAGTGAAGCCAAAGTGTTTTTTAAAGGTTAACAATGCTTTAATATTTGATTATTATGTTCTACTTTTTAATTTTATATGCTATAAGATTTCACAAGATACTGAACCGTATGTAGTCCCTATTCAAGTTTTCTCTTGGAAACCATAATTTGAAGCTGCTTCAAATATTCAGGATATAATGAATGTGTAAGGTTTAAGGGCCCATCATCAGTTAGGTCATTTAGACCCTTCTGGGTATAATAATAATAGCATAATGTGACCCTTGAAGGGCAAAGGCCTCCTGCTAAAGTGCAGCTCTGTTTCACTAATGCGGTGAGCTACTCCACATTAAGTTGTGTCTAGAGTTTGGTTTGAGTTGATTTCACTGTCACCAAGTCAACTTGGGATGTTGTTTGTGGACTGGCACTGTCTTTATTTTGTGGTCAACTTCCTATTGTTCTCCATGTTCCTCTGCTTCTTGCTGTTCTGGACCATTGCTGACCTGCTTGTGTTATGTAGAAGTCTGCTCACCTTTTCCTTGGTCTGCCTCTGTGCCGGTCTCCCTTGCGCGGGTCCCACATGGTTACTTTGTACAGTACGTGCAAGATAAGTTGAGCACTGTATGGTGCGGGCAGAGGGGAAGAAGCGAGAGTTAACGCTCTTTTGTTTCTGCATTGTGATCAACCCTGAAAAACACAGTTCAGCAAAATAGCATGTAAGATAAGCGAAGATATCACAAGTAATGTTGCATCCTCTAAAAACATTCCTTAGTTTTGCCCATGCCAGTTCAATTGCATTCAGATCACAGTTATACGGAGATAGACGAATAATAATGTGTCCCCTTTCGAGAGCCATAACATCCACAAATGTTCATACAAATATAAATCATTTTGAAGTAAATGCTGATGTACCACACTCGTAACAAGGATAAACTAGCAATTCGAGCGCACCAAACGAGCCTTTATGAAGGAAGCTTTAACTACAAAGGGATAATGTTATATAATAAACTTCCAAATTCATTTAAACAAGCTGCATCATTAAAACACTTTAAGAATAAGGTTAAGAAATTTTTGCTTGCACACTGTTTGTATACGGTAAATGCATTTTTAGAACTATAACCATGTAAATGAGCACTGGGAGCATAGTACATTCACAAACCTGTAATATTTATATTGACATTTCTTGTAGTAAATTAGTCTATGCAAATATCACATGAAACCATAGAAAAGCTGCTTTCTGTGTATATTTTATGTAATCAGTTTGACTTTCTGTATATACTGTATTTATATATTTTGACGTGTCTCATAACATGTATATGTTGCCAAGGACAAACTAAAATTCTAATTCTAACATATGATTGTTGTAAACTGGTTAGCTAATTAACCTCGAAATTGATCAGAACGAAATATGCTGGACATTATAAAGCTTAGCGTATTAGCCACTAGATGTCAGTGTGTAGCACATTTCAAATTTCAAAGTTGTCATCTATTCTTATGGAGTTAAATGAAATTTACTGAATGAGGACGTGGAACCCGATTGCTCTTCTTATCGCGTGCATATAGTATGCCCATCTTTCGTCTTTCATCTACGTGATGTGACCTCCCCACTTCCACTTTAGTCCGTTTGCTCTATATGCGACTTTTGTTCTTGAAGCCATTTGGAACAGTGTCTCACTGGAAATTCTGTCTCTCATAGTTATTCCCAATATCTTTCATTCCATCTTCCTTTGGCATATTTTAGCGCATTCATCTATTTGTTGTCAACCATGTTTTGTATCCATAAAGTAGTGTTGAGTAGACGCAGGTTTCTAGTACTTTGAATTTGAGTCTTTTGTTGATTGTCTTGTCCAGGAGTATGAACTGGAAGGACCAGAAGGATTTCCAAGCTAAGGATATTCTTATTATTTCTTTTACGGTCTTGTCTTTTAAGAAAATTAGTTGGCCTAGGTATATGTATTCCGTTACATATGGTAGCGCTGTTCCGTCAGTTGAGATGGGGATCTCCTGTCTGTTTGTCATCAGCTGTGTTTTTGTCATGTCCATAGTCTGTGGTTTTGCTTTGTATAAAACATTCAAGATTTGAAGGAAAGAACTTCCTGTAAACAGGCAAGAAGTAAACACTAAACTAGGTTTTGGGTCCTTACATATACTCCCAGCATTTGCTAAAACTGTTTCACAATGGCAGAACTGAAGCATAATGCCCCATTCACATAGAAAATTTATCACAAACACAATGTGAACAGTAAAGATTCTTGTCTGGTTAATAAATAAGTCCATTCACAATAATTTTTGTTAACATGAACATTATCGCTAAACCTTGTAAACCCCAAGCTTTCATGTTCACATTTGGTGATAAAACAAAAGAGAGAGAGAAAAAAACTATCGCACTGCACAGAAACAGAGAAGAGACATGGAGCCATTTGACAAGAAATTGATTATTCTATTCCAATGTCATTGTCTTTATAATAATATTTATTCACCATTTGGTAATTCCAATGATTACAATAGACTTCGTCAGAGAAAGAAAAAAAAAAACTTATAACTATTATATTTGAGTTTGATTTATGAGTCACTATGTTTACACTCAAACTTCACTTACTTGTTGTATAATTGAAACGTTTTCAAGATCATTCGATCTCATCCTCAGCTGTTTGGTGACTAAATGAACCTTCCTCTTCTTCCACTACTACGGAGCTCCGATCACTCTGCCATCTGGTGTTAGGGGCACTATGTTTTAATACTTCATTTAATGCCAGGATTTCAAAATTTATAACTTTATCACGGTTTTTGTTTATGAATATTTTTTCCCAAATATCCAATTCTATGGGTGTACTTAAAGATTTTAATAGCTTAATGTTGTGGCCAATGTTGTGGTTTTCTGTCCAAAAATGGTGTGAACTGCAGATTTTTATGTTTGTTTCAACTTATTGTTCCTCTGGTGTTCTTTTTGCCTGGTTAACAGGTTTCTCTTACTTTTTCCTATGTAGCTTTTTTCACAGGTTTCACAATTAATCTGATAAATTCCTGATTTCAAATTGTTGGGGATTGTATTTTTCAGTGGTTTATTTAGCAGGTTCCTCAGACTGAATTTGTTTTGGGGTGCTAGTTTTATGTTTAGTCTTTTGAAGATTCGTTCAAATTTTCTAAAAGCCCATGGATGGTAGGTGAATTTTCTATATTGCCAATTTGTGTTGAATTTCAAAAATTCATATGGTGGTTATTTTATTTTGATGTTATAATGTCATTGTGAATGGCAAAGCTAATTTCATATTTATGTCACACATTCAAGTCCTTGCATTGTTTCTCTGTGAATATGCTTTAACAATTATTACAATGTGAGCATGCACAAGCTTCAAGAGGTCCTGAGTTCGAATCTCGGTCAGGGTGAGTTACCTGAATAAGGTTTTTTCTGGGGTTTTCCCTTATCCTGAAGGACGAATGTCTGGTAACTCTAAGCTCTATGGACCCTATCTGATATCACTGGGCAGCAAAAAAATAATTTTTATTTATTTTATTTGCATCTGTAGACCATGAATACATGATATAGATTTTGTCATAATTTAACAATATTAACATATTTACAAATGCATATTTACATTTACATAGCAGCAGTATACCTGATAAAATAATTGTCTTTTACAAGTAGTATTACATATTAGTGTGCTTATTACAGTTGCTTAAGTAAAACTCTTCAAAATTGTAAAAACAGTGATCCAATAAAAGATTTCTCAATACACATTTAAAACGATCTACACTAGTAATGCTGTTAAGTGAGTCTGGTAAGGCATTGAATAATTTCAACCCTGTTACAATAAAATTGTTTGCAAATAGTGAAGTATTGTGAGATAGCATGCTTAGGTTGAGTCTATTTCTGGTTTTGTAGGAATGTACATCCGAGTTTGTTTTGAATGATATGTATATACTAGAACATTTCTTATGTATAGGCAAGGGGCCTGTTTAAACAGTGTTCTACAACTTGCTTGTCTGGGTACTCTAAAGAGCAATCGTATCGCTTGTTTCTGTTATTTAAATACCAAGATACTATTCGGTGAGCTACCCCAGAATAGGTTTCCATAGTTCAAAACAGTGGAAATACGAAAAATATATAATTCATAAGGATTCAAATTTTAAGGTGTTTCTAGTTACTCTTATCATAAATTTAATTTTTTTATCAGCTTATCTATATGAGTGTTCCACTTCATGTGTTGAGTAATGGTAATTCCTAGGAATTTAATGCTGTAGGCATATTGCAGTTTTGTACCATCGAATTCAATGTCAGGAATCTCAATATTTTTATTCTGTAGGTGGTGGAAACACACTACATTTTGTTTTTTCCTTATTGATTACAAGCCTGTTGGACAGCTTTTGTATCACACTCTTAGTAACTGTACAGTCATTATGTAATTGATCACCTTTTATGAAGAATATACTAGTGTTGTCAGCAAATAACACAACCTCTGCTGTATCAACTTGAGCAGGGAGATCGTTAACATATATAAGAAACAAAATAGGCCCAAGGATGTATCCCTGTGGTACGCCATATTCATTTGTTAATTTTTCAGATAATTTAACCCCCATCGAGTTTGTGCTTTCATTTAGATAGCTAATTTCTACCATTTTCTCTCTGTTCCTGAGATAGCTTTCAAACCAATTCAAAGCAGTACCTCTGACTCCTATATTAGATAGTTTATTCAATAAAATACTATGGTCAACGGTGTCAAATGCTTTTGTAAGATCTAAGAAGATACCAATTCCCTTTTCATATTGATCAAGGCTAGTATATATCAATTTCAAAAATTCCCCTAACGCCGAAGCAGTGAACTTTCCCTCCAAGAAGCCATACTGCTGTCTACTAATGGTATGACATCTTTTAAAAAAGGAAAGCAATCTAGCAAGCATAATTTTTTCTAGGATGTTTGAAAATCCTGTTAGCAGAGCAATTGGTCTATAGTTATTTAACTCGTGCTCAGATCCCTTTTTATGTACTTTGCTAATTTTAGCATTTCCGGGAAAACTCCAGTAGTTAGATTCGCTATATGGCAAAGGGGTTTGGTTAAAGATTTACATCATGTTTTGATTAAAGTATCAGGAATTTCATTGAAGTCTGCTGATTTTTTTTTATTTTTCATTGTTTGAATTATTTTTGTTATCTCCTCCTCTGTAGTGGGATATAGTAATATTGATTCTTCTTGGAAAGTTTGGCTGATGCAGTCTTGACACTTGATCACTATTAGATGATTGAGTGTCTGTCATTTGTTTAGCTATGTTCACGAAATAGTTGTTAAACAAATTTGCCACAGTTTCAGCCTCTGTGATGCTTTGACCCTTATAGTTAATTGACAATTTCTTAGGTTGCTTGAGATCCTGGCCTGTTTCTTTTTTAATAACTTCCCATACGGCTTTAGATTTATTTGCGGCTAGTTTTACCTGCATATCATTATGTTGCCTTTTGGCAACAGTCAAGACTTTTTTTATATATTTTCAAGTATTGCTTATAATAGACCTTTAAACTTTCACTGGCATTATTTTCCCTAACCAGGTTCCCCAGGTGTCTCAACCTGTTGCCTGAAATTTTTATACCCCGGGTAACCAAAGATTTACATTTTTTCGTGATGTTGCATTTCCTTTTTGGTATAGCAACATTTAGATAATATGTAATTGTATTCATAAAATTTTCAAAGGCTATATTCACATTTTTTGCGCTCAGAATATCTTCCCATGACTCCTTGAATGTTTCGAGCACTTCATGAGGCAATTCCTACTAATTTTGGGTTGAGAAAAACAAATATGACAATGAAATATTTTTATTAGCTCTAGTTTCTATGATATACACAAGGTGGAAGTATTACATATTAACGGATTGAGAGAAAAGGATGCATTTGAATTATGTACATGCTAACAACAATGAAAGTGCATTTGATTTTTTTAACTGGTAACTACATGCTTAGAGTTCTAAATTGCTGGAAAAATACTTCGCAGATAGTCGTGTCTGAAGAGAATCATGTGGTCGCCTATTGACTTTGTCGTCTTTTAGCTTGCCTCTTGTGATGGAGTTCCGCAGAATCCCTATACAAAGACCAAGCATTACTACATTCCAACGGCCCTGATATCTTTGTTCCATAACAGAAATATCCTGGTGGAATCTCTCCCCATGTTCATCACTAACAGCTCCACAACTAGGAGGGAAAAAGTCTAGGTGGGAGTGGTAAGGGACATGTTGCATCCAAGGTTACGGTATTTTTGTAGGAGCACTGTCACCAAATGCTTGTAGTTGTCATCTCTTTTGTTGCCTAAAAATCCATGAAGGCTTCCCAAGCTTCCTTTTCTTTCTCCTCCAAAATTTGGTCAAATGCAGTATCCTTTACAAGTTCTCTTATTTGTGGTCTGACAAAAATGCCTTCCTTAACTTTTGCATAACTTAATTTCCAAAATGTCTCTCTGATTGTGTTTTGTTATTTAACAGGTGTGCCAACTCGCCCAAATTTAAAATCTTCACTCTAAAAAATGAAATGTCACTTTATCTTCAAAACAAAGGTTTAATCTATCATTTTTATGGTGCTTTTTGAATTCAGCAGATGGAAATATATGTAAATTCACTATTTTTAAGCCCGAAACATTTTCATTGCTGCCCAGTGTTATTAATGTAACACAATGTAGGACATACAAAGTTTGGTTATAATTTTAATGTACATATATTCCTTACAAGTATTAAATCTATAAGACATATAATCAAAACTATCAACACCTATTGACCAATATTACTAATTATGCAAAAAGAAATTAACTTTTTACACATCATCTGGTCCATCAAGAAACCTTACTCATCCTCTGGGATCAATGGAATGCCCTTAAGATAGAATTTGTGATAATTAGAGAGAGGATTCTGCAAACATACATGTATACAAAAAGGACAAAACTTGGATTAGAGGATCATGAGCATATATATGAAATATTATGAATAAACTACAACACTTAATGGCCAATTTCACCAACAGATGTTAAGACTTAACACGGGTTTAACAATAGTTATAATAAAAATTGCATTTCACCAACAGGGCATGTCATAATTATAACAATATTTGTATATAGTTGTATTGATATTATTAGTAATTATATTATTTGTATTATTAGTATTTATATTATTAGTGTTATTGTTATTTTGTGTAATAATTATTATTATTATTTTAAATTTTCTACTGTTGACGAGTCACCTGTTTACTGAGTTTTTACTCACTATCTGTAAGCGTATGTGACAATAAAGCATCTTATCTTATCTTATCTTATCTTATCTTAACACTCGTGTTAAATCTCTTGTTAAACTAACAAGTCAAATTTCTGATGTTAAGTGCTGAACAATTGTAAACAGTCAAGATGACGGGCATGAACTCAGCTGTTGTCGATTTGCTATATTTAAGACCGTCTAAATGGCATTGGTAATAGAGTACGGCCTATGAGGAGAAATTATTTTGAGGACCTATCAGAAGAAAATTTTCTATAGAGGTCTAGACTGTCGGAACAAGTTGCTATGAAGGTTACTGCAGAAGTACAGGAGAGGTTAGAACATGCATCGAAAGAAATATGCCAATCTCGCCTTTGCTATTTTATAATTCACTGAATTATGTGGATAATACACTGTCCACCTCCCGTCTTGAAACGTTCAAGTCACTCGTCCATCTTCGCTCCTCGTTTTAAATTTACGTAATACTGGGCTAGAACATGCATCGAAAGGAATATGCCGATCTCGCCTTTGCATCAAGTATTAATAAGTTTGCGATTTTATAATTCATTGAATAATGTCGATAATACACTGTCCACCTCCCATCTTGAAACGTTCAAGTCACTCATCACTTGTACTTCCTCGCACCTCGTTTTAAATTTACGTAATACATTGCATGTTTTTAGTAACGACATGCAATTGAATTAAATTTGTTTCCAATTTTTTACCATGTGACATCTTTCACTGCATTCGTCCTATTTTCCAGGATATCGTTATACTTCGTCACCAATTCAGTTAACAATTCTTTCTCCATTTATGAGAAATTTGTTTCATGGCTTTTGTTTACAATTTTGTTTATCCGCCATTTTTTTAGCTGTGTGCAGACTGCGGTGCAGACGAAAATGAAAACAAAAACGCATTGCAGTACGTTCAGAAAATAATACAACTCATCCATAGCCTTTTATAGCTGTAATATTTACAAGTTTCTTGGCGTTAACACAGGTTTGTTAACATTTTCAGAAAACAGGTGGTGAAATGCAAGAAATTGTTAGTGCTATTACAATTGTTACGTTACATTTGTTAACGTCGATTTTAACATCTGTTGGTGAAATTGGCCATTAGTAATACACAATCAGGAAAATATTGTCTGTAAAAGGAGAAAATAATATAAGAAATATAGATGATTATTTGGGGAGAGTGAGAGAGAAATGTTCAAGAATGATTAAGAATAACAATTAAGGTTAGAGAAATGGGAACCAGGGATGAAAGAGAAGAGAGGGTCATCAATACACGGAAAATCAGGGGTTCCGTGTATTGAGATGAAATTTAGGGCAAGCAGGTAGGAAGGGTATATTGGATCTGAACAAGAAGTTCAGGATTTCAGTTCAGCTTCTCTTGGAAACCAGTCTTAGAAATGGAAATCAGTTGACTTAAGAAGCACAGATCATCAAATTAAGTAGTTACATTTCTCTCACCCAATTAATTTTCTATACTCACGCCATCTCCTGACGTGGCATTTATTTTACTGCAGTCTTTTGTTTAGTGATGTAAATATTAGTAGTGTTTTGTCTTTGATGATTTTTGTGTTATATCTATTTAGTGGTTATAACATTTCTTAAAAATATCCTGATGATGGGAGTGATGTACACTCCCGAAATGTCGATTTCTAATTGTCTTTTCACCTGGCTTGTTTCCAGAGAATATCTAGAATATACGAGGGCTGCTCAATAAAGAATGATCACAATTTTTTTATGACAACGTACCTTTACTCATCCTCATAATTTTGATGGCCCCTCCCCTAAATGTGATGTACTTGTCCCAGCGTTTCTGCCAGTCTTCAAAGACATGCTGGAAACCATTTTTGACAGATACTTCAAAATCGCCTCCGCAGCCTTCACCACTGTTTCTGATGATGGATAATGTCTCCCACGAAGGCGTTTCTTCAAGTTTGGGAATAGAAAAAAGTCACATGTGGCTAAATCCGGACTATAGGGAGGGCGAGCGATGCACTTCACGTTGATTTTTGCAAGATATTCAGCAACAACATTGGCAATATGCGGCCGTGCATTTTCGTGGTGCAGCATCCAGCCTGCTTCACGGAAATGTGGTCTTTTGCACCTGATATGGACTTGCAATGTTTTCAGGACATCCCTGTAGTGTTGTCCAGTTACTGATGTGTGTGCAGGTACAACATGCTGATAAACCATTCCATGAATATCAAAGAATGAGATGACCATAACTTTCCCAGCAGAAACAACCACTTTTGCTTTTTTGGGGGTTGGTGATGAAGGAGATTTCCTCACTGAGCTTTGCTGTTTGCTCTCAGGATCAAAATGATGTAGCCAAGTTTCATCAGCAGTGATTACGTTTGAAAGAAACTCCGGATCTTCCTCTAACATCAGCTTTAACTGCATGTTACCTCCATTGCAGCGGTAGGCGATACTGAACATGTCTGAACTTGCCTGGTTCTCACAGGCGGGAACCAGGAGTACCAACAATGAAACTACTATGGCGTGTTTGTTTCACATTAAGCTAACAGAATGTAATAAGATTGAATTTTAGTGTGAAAAATTATGACCGTTAAAAAAATTGTGTTCATTCTTTATTGAACAGCCCTCATAAGAAGTTTATTATTATCTGCTAGGAATGTAAATGGTAATGCATTAATGAATGTATGTATAAAGAAAGATGAAAAATAAATATGCTGTTCTATTTTTCTAGTAACACCGCTTATCTTGTCCATAGGATTTTGAAGTCTATTACTAAGTGTTGTTTATACATAATACTTGGATTGCTTCACTGTTGTAGCTTCAGTTTTTGACACTAAAAAGGAAAGGAAGAAAATAAAAGAAATACATATGAAATCTTTCACATAAAAATCTATATTTTGAAGAACATAATAATTTATTTGCCTACATACATATGTTTCAAGCATCGTCACAGTCTTATTTCTAATAACAATCATTATTCACAAAACATAATTATAAAGTATACAATTCATGAAACAGTTTTTTGTTACATTCCATTACAATTCGTCAGTTCTATGTACACAGAGACTCCCATAAATAATCGAACATAATGCATTTATTGTCAATAGACCGCAAAGCAGTTTCTGACATTGTCAATTACAATTACAATGTTTACAGATATATATATAACTTCAATACAAATGCCAATAGAATTACAATTCATCAGTCTTGTACAATGTCTTATTCATTAGGTAAATCTTAAGCTCCTTTTTAAAGGTATTTTCTGACATAGCTTGCTTTACAGAACTCGGCAGTTTATTGTATCAAATCAGTGCCATTACTTAGTTAATTGATGGAAGTTAATCATTTCTCCACACTAACCATATATAGGCCAAGGTTTTTGTTAGAGTCTACATGAAAAATGCAATGCCATGGCCAGGATTTGAACTATGGATCTCCTGGTTTCCATCCAGTCACTCTAACCCTTGAGCTACCATGGCCAATGTGCCATCCTGACATTAATTAGCGACTGGATGGAAACCAGGAGATCCGTAGTTCAAATCCCGGCCATGGCATTGAATTTTTCATGTAGACATCAAAAACCTTAGCTTATATACGGCTAGTGTGAAGAAATGATTAATTTCCATCAAATAACTAAAATAATAAGAGTTAAGTGAGGAAGCCTGGGGCTTAAGTACTTACAATAGTAAGTTGCCACAAACGGTGTATCTCGAATGTGAGAGCCCCTAGTGGTTTACCGGGGAAATATATGAGTCAAATGGAGCATTTAAAGTCAGGACAACACGTTGGCCATGGTAGCTTAAGGGTTAGAGCGACTGGATGGAAACCAGGAGATCCTTGGTTCAAATCCCAGCCATGGCATTGAATTTTTCGTGTTGACTCTATCAGTGCCATTACGTTTGGATCTTTAATACTACTATTTATTTGAAAACCCTGTCTAAAAAAAAATCATTGTTGTGTCGTGTGTTATAATTATGCATATCCCTATTTCTCAAGTTATCCTTTTCCAATATTTATTTTATATATATATATATATATATATATATATATATATATATATATATAAGGGCGCTCAACTACAGCGGTCATCAGCGCCCTTTAAAAAAAAAAACTAATCATGGCAAAAGCCAGATATAAAACGTTCTAAAAACTATACAAGTGTAACAAAACCTATTAAAAATACACGTACATAAAAAGCATCAATCAAAACCTACTAAAAGTTTTGTTCACTATATCCTAAACTCTAAACTAGACAAGAATCTAAAAACCTTCTCCACGGGTCTCCACGCACGGTCTACACGTGGGTGGGCTTGTTGACCGTCTCCCTCAACCATGAAGAGGAGCCCACACGAGGGAGACTGTTGGCTTGGGACCCCGGGTGCACCAAACCCATATATTACCCTATATACATATAATGAAAATACTGCGAACATTTGTTTTTCCCTGAGATACTGTCTACAAGAATCCCTATAATTTAGATGATACATTATTCTAACTGCTTTCTTTTGTAATTCTAGTAATCTTTCCATATTTGATTTTGCACTACACCCCCAAATTTCAATTCCATACACTAGACGAGGAAATATGACACCATAGTAGATAATTTTTAATTCTCTTTCTTCTAGTAGATTAGAAAAGTGCCTAAGCAAGTACAATGTCTTACTGATTTTCCCACAGATGTACTGAATATGTTCCGACCACAAAGCAGAGTACTAAGTTTTGAAAGTGAAAATCAACATTGATGTGCTATATAGAATAAAAAGAAGTATTTCAGAAAGTGGAGTGTCATTGCTACTAAAATCAGGCAAGTGAGTCAATCTTGTATATACTTTTCTCCACTTACAAGTTGTTTAATGAAGACTACTTTCTGGGAACTTCTTCCCCATCCTCAGTTCAGTGGTTGACTGCACGGAACTGAGGATAGAGAAGAAGTTCCCAGAAACTAATCTTCAGTAAAAAACTTGTAAGTGGAGAAAAGTATATACAAGATTGACTCATTTGCCTAATTTTAGTAATAATTGATGTGCTATTTTATTGAAATTAACATAATCAACGGTTACTTGGTTCGTTCTGTAAGAAAATAAATGTTATTTCACATAAAAATTATATAGTGCATGCTTTTTTAAGAATTAAAAATAAATATGGCATTTTTTGGCCCTCAAAAGTAATCGGACATAACAACTTGAGTGTGATTCAAAATATGGCTTAGTACTTTGTGACCCTTCCTCTTCCTTCCACTACTTCTCGCAACTTATTTGGCATGCAGGTTTTTCAAGCAGGCTGTAGAAAGTTTGCTCCATTTCTCTTGCAACCTCTCCTTCAACTGCTGCTTGGAGGTGATGGGGTCTTCCGCACGGCCTTCTCCAGTTTATCCCATACTGCTTCTATGGGATTAAGATTCGGAGACTGAGGGTGTGGATGCAGTACATGAGGACAGTTGTAAAGTAACCATAGTTGCACAATGTGGGACGTATGCTTCGGATCATTATGCTGATAAAACGAGAAGCTGTCCAAAATACCCATCATTTCTGCACTTTGTTTTAAATTTTGCTGTAATAGTCTGAGATAAACTTCCTTATTAATTTTTCGCTTCACTGTGGTGTTCCAATACAGTTAAATCTCGATAGACTTCCTTGTTCATGGTTGTCTCTATGAACACCAGCTTTCCCACTCCGTAGAGGAAATACAGCCCCATACCATTACACTCCCTCTGCCGTGTTTGACTGTGTCTTGTAAATTGAACTCTTACAGCTCTGTATTTGGTTTCCTCCATACAACTACCCTGCCATCGGAACCAGCAAGGTTGTATTTGCTTTTGTCACTAAAAGTAACATGGTTCTATCAATCGGTTGTCTTTGGAAAATTGTAATCGCTTCCCACTTTAAAATGAAATAAGATTTTCCATTTGGAAATTGCTGAATTAATAAGGTGAGTTCCTGTAAATATTTTGTTCCAACTAAATCACTGGTATTATGTATTGACACAGTGGGTATAGTGGTATGGTCCTGGTAGTTAATTGCGTCGTTTAACAAACAAAATATTTATAAAAGAAATAAAACAAAAGCGATAGGTTGTGTCTAGATAAATTCTTACTGAGCACCAGGACCCGAATTTTGACATTTTGACATTCTGAACATGAAGTTTGGCATTTTTGACTTTGGTTTTGAAGTTGAGTTTTCTTTTGCATAACTTTTTGTCTTTATTCTTTCTGTTCTGTAAGGAATTAGATTTTGACTAAAAGTATTAAATTATGTAACATTTAATGTAATGGCCTAAATGTATGATTATTGGTTCTACAATGTGCATTTTGGGAGTCAGTTTCTTACCTATACTATGCATATTCTTTTGCAGAAAGTAATTCTCCTAAAGAAATTCAATAAACAAACCGCTCGACGTAAAAATTGAAAGACAAGCGTTTGATCTGTTGTTTTCACTGTCCAGATTTAGTAATATACAGATTTTCTGAGAGGAAGATTGGCCTTCAGTTCAGTATTCCTAGTTTCATTCAACCAAATGGACTGTCTAGACAAAGAATCTTTTTGTCTAAACTTCCTCTCATACATCGCTCCGTGTAATTCCACTTCCACCAGGACCTTATCAGGCCTTGTGGGGCATCTGGCTAGATTCAGCAATTTATTATTGCAGTCGTTTCCAGTTACTGAAACGTGTTATCAGAACACTGAGTCCTGATGATGCTACTGCAATTATCAGTCAAATTGAGGGACAATTAACCTTAATAAAGGTAAATTTCAGACGTTTTAACACAAAGTGTGCAGCAGAAAAACGAAAGTCTGGAAACTTCTCTAGCTCTAGTAAAATAATTGCATCTGGTTTGGCAAGTATATGGAGAAAAGCTGAAAAAAGCTATGGAAGGGAAGTAAATGCAGGCTGCTAAACCATGTCCTCCCAGGCATTTAATTGTCAGCTGTTGAATGATATGAAGATAGAAAATCTTTTAAGATTATTTCAGCATGATTTTGTTAATTGCTTTTAGATATTTTAGGTCATCAAATTATGGACCATGCTTATCACTTTTTGAAAAGGTACATTTATAATAAAATTCTCTGGAGTACGCTTCAAAACTGTACGAAGACGGTTCAATAAATACCATTGTTGCTTGTGGAAGTTTGTATTCCTAGTTAGTTAGTTAGTTAGTTTCTATTCATCCTTTTGATCATATTACATGATATAGGACACGTCAAGTACTTATAACGAAAAATTATACAATAAACATATATATATATATACAACACAAGTTTGGAATGAAAATTCAACTGTATGTACAGTATAATAATAATGATGATGAACATAATGATAATAATAGTAATAATAATAATAATAATAATAATAATAATAATAATAATAATAATAATAATAATAATAATAATAATAATAATAATAATAATAATAATAATAATAATAATAATAATAATAATAATAATAATAATAATAATAATAATAATAATAATAATAATAATAATAATAATAATAATAATAATAATAATAATAATAATAATAATAATAATAATAGTAATAATAATAATAAATAATAATAATAGTAATAATAATAAATAATAATAAATAAATAATAATAATAATAATAATAATAATAATAATAATAATAATAATAATAATAATAATAATAATAATAATAATAATAATAATAATAATAATAATAATAATAATAATAATAATAATTATAATAGTAATAGTAATAATAATAGTAATAATAATAGTAATAATAGTAATAATAATAATAATAATAATAATAATAATAATTAATAATAATAATAATAATAATCATAATAATAATAATAATAATAATAATAATAATAATAATAATAATAATAATAATAATAATAATAATAATAATAATAATAATAATAATAATAATAATAATAATAATAATAATAATAATAATAATAATAATAATAATAATAATAATAATAATAATAATAATAATAATAATAACAATAATAATAACAATAATAACAACAATAATAACAACAATAATAACAACAATAACAACAATAATAACAACAATAATAACAACAATAATAACAACAATAATAACAACAATAATAACAACAATAATAACAACAATAATAACAACAATAATAACAACAATAATAACAACAATAATAACAACAATAACAACAATAACAACAATAACAACAATAACAACAATAATAACAATAATAACAATAATAACAATAATAACAATAATAACAATAATAACAATAATAACAATAATAACAATAATAATAATAATAATAATAATAATAATAATAATAATAATAATAATAATAATAATAATAATAATAATAATAATAATAATAATAATAATAATAATAATAATAATAATAATAATAATAATAATAATAATAATAATAATAATAATAATAATAATAATAATAATAATAATAATAATAATAATAATAATAATAATAATAATAATAATAATAATAATAATAATAATAATAATAATAATAATAATAATAATAATAATAATAATAATAATAATAATAATAATAATAATAATAATAATAATAATAATAATAATAATAATAATAATAATAATAATAATAATAATAATAATAATAATAATAATAATAATAATAATAATAATAATAATAATAATAATAATAATAATAATAATAATAATAATATTTTTTTGCTTTATTGATATCAACAGCATGCTCCATTACATAGTTATACTACATGCTTTATAGTTACAAGTCCTATTTTGAATTAGTAATTGTAAACATTACAACAATTTTACATTGGGTTATTCTGTGTTTTAGACACTATGTACATTAAATTGAGTCTATTCTTCTAGCTGATTTTTGTGAGTTCACAATTTGTAATTATTTCAATTTAAATACTTGTCATATTTTTAGAAGTAGTGCTTCATGTTTTAGTTAATTGTAAGATTATGATGAAACCGGAGTAAGTTGATTGTATAGAGTTCACAATTTGTCGTTGTTACACTCCAAATCCTTCAGTCCATGTCCGTGATTTTTATAGAAGTTGCAAATTTTACAAACGACTTCAGGTGATTATTCGCAATCTTCTCGTTGGTGGTAGGCCATTTCCCTCCATTGCTTGTTACACTTTTTGCCAATTCTAGTCTTTTTTCATCAAGTCTTCTGCAATTAAATATTATATGGTTAACGGTCTGTTCTTCTTTTCCGCAGGGACAGAGTGGGTTATTTATTATTCTAAATCGGTATAGGTATGCGTTTAATTTTCCATGGCCAGTTAACATTGTAGTGAGTTCTGGGGATATTGGAATCTTTTGACGCAATCTGTTTTTCACTAACGGGAAGAATGCTTTAGTCACTGCACCTTTCGTTGTGTTCGTCCAGACTTGTTGCCACCTG
Organism: Mantis religiosa; assembly: GCA_030765055.1. Lineage (NCBI taxonomy): Eukaryota > Metazoa > Arthropoda > Insecta > Mantodea > Mantidae > Mantis > Mantis religiosa. The sequence continues at coordinate 202,797,571 of CM060953.1, forward strand.
TTGAGTCCATATTCCTTCGCTCTTGTTACAATTACGTCTTTTGGTATTTTGTCCTACACTATTTCACTATCTTCGATAGCAGCGCGTTTTGCAAGCTTATCTGCTAGTTCATTGCCTTCTATTCCGCAGTGGCCTTTAACCCAGCCAAAGTGGATGATCCAATTTAAATGGTTTAGTGCAAGAAGTTTGTCTTTGATAGATTCTATTAGTCGATTCCTTTTCCAGTTGTTTCTCAGTAGATCTATAGTAATTCTGCTGTCAGTGTATATTGCAACGGTTCCGTTTCTATCTATTGAACTGGCATAATATAGTTCTTCTAATTTCTCTAGTACTTTTAAAATAGCAAGTTGTTCGGCTTGATTGTTGGTGCAGTGGCCATGCAATTTGAATTTTAACTGGTGTGTCATAATTCCGTTTTCAAATATAATTCCTGCTGCGCCAACTTTCTCCCCCATTTTACTTCCATCTGTGTACGCTTCCATTCTATATATGTTATCTTTGTTCACCTCCTGAATCGTTGCCACTTCGGCAGGATGTCGCCAGTGTTTTACTTCTAATGGTTTGTCGAAGTCTGCTATGTGACTTTTTGTTGCCAGATATATTTGGAGTTTTTCCTCTATAGTTATTTCTATAGGACATACTCCAGCTAGTACGCACGATGCATCATACGAGAGAGTTCTATATGCTTTCGTCATTTTTATGTTGATTAATCTTTGAATTCTTCTATGTTTTGCAATATTTTTATTCTTCCGTATCGCATCTATCCATATAGGAGCTCCGTATGTCAAGACAGGGACTATAGCACCTTCATAGATTGTCTTAAGTGCTTTGTGACCTAGCCCCCATTCTAGCTTTGCTGTTCTTGCTAACATATGAACCAACGAGATTGTTTTGTCTGCAGTATATTCAATGTGCGCGTTGAAGTTAAATTTGCTATCTAAATATATTCCGAGGTATTTTATTTCTTCGGTTTGGTTAAGTTTATGATGATTCAAAAATATGTTGACATCCCTATCTACATTTCTTCTTCTTGTGATAAATAGAACCTTGGATTTCTTTTGGTTAAATTGAATTTTGTTATCATCAGCCCATTTTTGGATTTTTCTAAGATCGTGATTTGCAACGCTCTCTGCTTCTGATTTGTATGCTCCTCTTGTCATTACTACCAGGTCGTCAGCGAAGGCGATCACTCTTGTCCGGTGATCATATTCTAAATTCAGCATCGAATTGTACATTATGTTCCAGAAGCCTGGACCACAGCATGATCCTTGTGGGCAGCCTTTCTGTACTTCTCTTTCTGCTGTATAGTTGTTCACTGAAAATACTGCTCTTCTGTTGCTAAAGTAATTCACTGCTAAGTTATATAAATTCTTAGGGCATCTAAGCTGTCTTAGATTCTTGAGTATGCTAGGCCACCAAGCTGCATCAAAGGCACCTTTGACATCAAGACTAGTGACTACTATGCATTGTTTTGACTTCAAGCATTTATCGATGAAAGATTTAACTTCCATTGCAGCGTCAACTGCTCCCCTTTGGGGGGTAAATCCAAACTGGTTGTTGTGTAAGAAATTATTGCTGTACATATGGTGTAGTAATCTGTCAATCATCAGTTTTTCTAGTAGTTTACCTCCGATATTTAATAGGCTTATTGGTCTGTATTTTGATGCGTCTTGGCAGTCTTCTTTTCCGGGCTTAATTATTGGAATGACAATAGACTGCTTCCAATCTTTTGGAAAGCATCCCTTCTTTAAACACGCGTTGTATACTTGCGTGAAGAATAGAGGGAGATGTTGAAAAGCTCTTGTAATTATGTCGCTAGATAGGCAGTCCTTCCCAGGAGATTTCTTTGGATTGAATTTTTGCATATTAATGATGATTTCTGCAGTTGTGAAAGGTTTATCATCATTAGTATTGATGGGTTCTTCAATTTCTTTCCTAATTTGTTTGTGCAATTCGTTGTCACTATCTTGATTGTCTTCGGGTACAAAGTGCTCTAACATATGCTTGATTGTATTTTCAGTATCTGTGGTAAATGTTCCATCGTCTTTTTGTAATGTAGTCAATCTCACACCAGTTCGGAGTTTGCCGGAAGCTATTTTATATACTAAACCCCAAGGATTGGCATCGTCACTTATTGTGCAAAACGCTTTCCATGATTTCAGTTTTGCATCTCTCATTTTCCTTTCGTATTCCCTTTTCCCATCCAGATATTTTTCTTTCCTCTCCTGTCGTAGATTTTCGCCGTAAATTTTCGATTTAGTATAATAATAATAATAATAATAATAATAATAATAATAATAATAATAATAATAATAATAATAATAATAATAATAATAATAATAATAATAATAATAATAATAATAATAATAATAATAATAATAATAATAATAATAATAATAATAATAATAATAATAATAATAATAATAATAATAATAATAATAATAATAATAATAATAATAATAATAATAATAATAATAATAATAATAATAATAATAATAATAATAATAATAATAATAATAATAATAATAATAATAATAATAATAATAATAATAATAATAATAATAATAATAATAATAATAATAATAATAATAATAATAATAATAATAATAATAATAATAATAATAATAATAATAATAATAATAATAATAATAATAATAATAATAATAATAATAATAATAATAATAATAATAATAATAATAATAATAATAATAATAATAATAATAATAATAATAATAATAATAATAATAATAATAATAATAATAATAATAATAATAATAATAATAATAATAATAATAATAATAATAATAATAATAATAATAATAATAATAATAATAATAATAATAATAATAATAATAATAATAATAATAATAATAATAATAATAATAATAATAATAATAATAATAATAATAATAATAATAATAATAATAATAATAATAATAATAATAATAATAATAATAATAATAATAATAATAATAATAATAATAATAATAATAATAATAATAATAATAATAATAATAATAATAATAATAATAATAATAATAATAATAATAATAATAATAATAATAATAATAATAATAATAATAATAATAATAATAATAATAATAATAATAATAATAATAATAATAATAATAATAATAATAATAATAATAATAATAATAATAATAATAATAATAATAATAATAATAATAATAATAATAATAATAATAATAATAATAATAATAATAATAATAATAATAATAATAATAATAATAATAATAATAATAATAATAATAATAATAATAATAATAATAATAATAATAATAATAATAATAATAATAATAATAATAATAATAATAATAATAATAATAATAATAATAATAATAATAATAATAATAATAATAATAATAATAATAATAATAATAATAATAATAATAATAATAATAATAATAATAATAATAATAATAATAATAATAATAATAATAATAATAATAATAATAATAATAATAATAATAATAATAATAATAATAATAATAATAATAATAATAATAATAATAATAATAATAATAATAATAATAATAATAATAATAATAATAATAATAATAATAATAATAATAATAATAATAATAATAATAATAATAATAATAATAATAATAATAATAATAATAATAATAATAATAATAATAATAATAATAATAATAATAATAATAATAATAATAATAATAATAATAATAATAATAATAATAATAATAATAATAATAATAATAATAATAATAATAATAATAATAATAATAATAATAATAATAATAATAATAATAATAATAATAATAATAATAATAATAATAATAATAATAATAATAATAATAATAATAATAGATGATGATGATGAATACTCGCTGCTGAAGATTTTTATTCTATGAAATGCAATTAAAGGTGGGTATTCGAATGTACCTACGCAACATTAATTATCTATACATAGATGTGACACTGCTCGACAGGAATGCAGTTTGTTGTGAGACAGCTGAATTGAAACAGTTATTGCTGTTTTCGTAGTGGCTCCCTCCACCCAATAACAGGCGACAAGTGTTATCCTGGGGACGATTCAAAATAATCAGTGGTTTAGAATTTGTTTGTAATTCTTATGAATATTTTAGGATATGTCCTAAACTCAAACTGAAGACGTTTTGAAAGAAAGAAAGTTGGCTTCTTTATTCTCTCTCATTTAACTTTTGGCATAAATAAGTCCATATTGAAGTTTGTGTTCACTTATCCTAACAAAAAGATTTCTGTATTTTCCTTTTTCGCAATAGAGATCCTTTTAATACTTTTCATAATATTTTTTGGGTGTTGGCATGTTGTTATTTTTGGTTTCTGATGTTGTGTGCCCTTACTGCAGGTAAAATAGATGAAGGCCGGACACGAAACCACAGAATATAAATGGATATCGTATCGTAGTCCCGCGTATTCCTGATTATCCGGTACCGACAACAAAGTAGTGAAACCGCCGTCAGGTGTTTGAAAATTGCTTAAACTCTTGAATCTTTTTTAGTGTTAGTTATCAGTCCAGTAGAAATTACTTTGCATCAAAGATACCAGCCTCATATGATATAAAGAAAACGAAAGTATTAAGTTAGAAAAGTTATTATAAACATCTTTGGAAAATTAGGGTTATTCAAGTTTTCCACAAAGTGCTAGTGTTTTCTTATTTTGATATTCACATCCATGTAAATCTTTAAATTGTAACGATAGCTTAACAACAAGGAAGTAACATAAATGTGTTTTTCTGTTTGTAATATAAGTAAGAAAACACTTCCTAGTATATGTGAATTTGAGAAGTTCAGTTTTTTGTGAACATTTTAACTACTTTGTTGAATTTGAAAATAATATGATTTGACATGTAATGTCTCAGTGATTTAGCATCAATCTGTATGTGTTTTTCTGTTTGTAATTTAAGAAAACACTTCCTAGTATATGTGAATTTGAGAAGTTCAGTATTTTGTGAACATTTTAACTACTTTGTGGAATTTAAAAATAATATTATTTGACATGTAATGTCTCAGTGATTTAGCATCAATCTGTATGTGTAGATCTTTCAGTGATTGATGGTATAAACACCTAAGCTTTTCTCTTTTGCAGCAGATTAAACTATCAGAGAATGGCAGCTAAAGCCAAAGCAGCTGCCTTAAAAAGGAAAGCAGCAAATGGATATAAGCTGCCAGACCCAATTCCTCTAGGAGAGGTAATTACAGATATTGGAAAAAAACAGTGGCGGATAGGTCCTTCAATAGGAGTTGGTGGTTTTGGAGAAATTTATTCAGGTAAATTTTCATTGATGTTCAGTGAACTGAAGAAATTGATGTCATAAATTTCCATTTATATTGCTTATATTGTTTTTATTACAAAAGAAAGCAGTTAGAATTTTATGTAGTGTACCAACCAGGTCTCATACAAGACTTCTGTTCATCAAACTTGGTAGATATACTGTCTTGAATTGTTTACTTTATGCGAAGAAAAAGTCATAAATATAACTACTACTTCTTAATAAATAGTTATCCCACTAGAAACCGCTCAGATATTTATGTACTTTAATAAATTAAATACAGTGTTATGCAAAACAGTTTTGAACATTTATCAATGGAATTTTATAACTGTTTCTCACCTCATTTAAGAACTCTTCCATTAAACTCTTTTAAGTCAGTGATCAAAACTATTTGACGGCCAACCCTCTATATAAGGAAGATGAATTTTATAACTTAAATATATAATATTGTTTTAGTTGTATTTGACGTTATGCAAAAACAAAAAGCGAAGAGCATAATATAACTTTACAAATTAACAGCCAAACATCTAATCCTAGAGATATCTGTAATTTACATAATCAGTATTTTATGAACATGATTAACCTATTAAAAAATACACCAGTTAACTATCACCATACAAATATGAGGAATACAATTTATCTGAATTAAAGAATCAGTTCTCGTATGGATGGGACAGTATCTCTTCTAACGTAGTGAAAAGTTGTAAAAAGGAACTTGTAGATATAATAGTCCATCTCGTAAATACGTCAATGGAACAAAATATCTTTCCTGAATGAAAAAAGAACAGCATACTAAGACCGGTCTTTAAAAAGGGAGATGAATGTCAAATAACAAATTACAGACCCATAACTCTGCTCTCTGTCTTTAGCAAGATTTTTGAAAAAGTTCTATATACACGACTGGTTATCTTTTTAAATAAACACAACATTTTAGCAAACACGAAACATGGGTTTAGAAAAAACTACTCTACAAGCATTGCAATTGTTGAACTTTTGCATGAAATATATACACAATTAGATAAAGTTTATTTGTTTATTAGTTAAACCGGATAACCCAACCTTACCTAGACTTTATGGCTTACCCAAAATACACAAACCATCCATAACAATGAGACCTATAGTTAGCAGTATAAATTCACCAATATACAAACTTGAAAGTGGCTAATAAACAAATTCAACTCATTTCCAAAATTCGACAGCCTAAGCATCAAAAACACCTATGAGCTTATAGAACACATTAAGGATACTGAACTAAAAGGACACACTAGTCTCGTTTGATGTTAAATCACTGTTTCCCAGCATACCAGTTAATCAACTCCCACCGTTGATAGAAAAATGGCTCAAATCGCTTGGAATGTCATCACCTGAAATTTCAGATTACATCGAACTAACCAAATTATGCATAGAACAAAATTTCTTCCAGTTTCAAACAAAATATTTCCACCAAACTTCAGGGTTAGCAATGGGCAACCCCCTATCACCCTTCCTGGCCGATCTGTACATGAGTGCATTACAAATAAGGATCACCAAAGGTTTCCCTTGGATGTTCAAACTCTGGCAACGATATGTAGATGACATCTTTGCAATAGTACCAAAAAAACACATCAGTGATGCACTAAAACTTTTAGATATATAAGAAAAAAGCATCAAATTAACTGTAGAAATAGAAAAAGACGAGTATATACCATTTTTGGATCTAAAAATAATGAGGAATAAAAACAGACTAAACTTTGGCATTTACAGAAAACCAACACAGACAGACAACTACATAAAAGCTAATGGGTACAATCCAAGATCCCACAAACAGGCAATCTTCAATAGTTTAGCACACAGACTGGTCAACATCCCTCTCACAGCAGAAGAATACAAAACAGAATATAACAAAATAATTGAAATAGCACAAAAAATAACTTTCCCAAATCATTAGTAGACAAAAAAGTGAACTTAGCAAAAAAGAAGAAGCTAATAAAGGAAACCACAACCCTCTCAGCTACAGAAACTAACATGATTTTCAAAAAATTCACTCACCATCCATGGGCCTATGATAAATTCAAAAAAGTCTTCAAAAAACAAAACATTCAACTAGCACCAGTCAACCATTTCTCCTTAAAAAACCTAATTTGCTCAAACATCAAAGATGCCATTCCATCTAACAAAAAATCTGGTATATATCAAATTGAAAGCAATGACTGTAGTCAAATTTATATTGGAAAAACCAAAAGAAATTTAGAAACAAGAGCAAAGGGACACTTTAGAAACATAAAATATAAACAATTACAAAAATCAGCAATTGCCACACATTTTTGGGGAAAAAACCACAACATAAATCCAGAACCAAAACTACTAAAACATACATCAGGAAAACAAGAACTACCCACATGGGAACAAATCTTCATTTCAAAAAATAGGAACAAAGTATTCAATTTTGACATCCCCCAGAAAGATTTGTTCAGCAAGTTCCTCGAACTGCCACCAGAGGAGACCTATGACAAAATATCGTCAACTACACCAATGAGAACCAGTCAATGGCCGGCTGAGGATAGAGGCAAAGTCTCTGAAACATGTTCCGGAAAAATTTAAAAGTGTTGTTTAGTGTCATTAATAGACTCCCTTTAAATTTAATTTATCATTACAATATTGTTTTCAACACTTCCAAGAAAGGAATTGCAATATGTCTGCTTTGTTTCACTATAGTTTTGACAATGCTTGAAACATGTTGTACAACTTGTCTATGGCTAATATACATATATTACATTACATACTAATGTGATCTATGTGTCTATAGAAATGACTGCTGCTCATGCTTATGCTGTGGGAGCTATAGTAGGCTATATCGAGATTTAACTGTATTGGAACACCACAGTGAAGCGAAAAATTATTAACTTTTAGATGAGTCGTATTTATTACACATCTGCTTCACTTTCGTACCTATTTTGAGGACATGTTTCGCAAATCATTGTTTGCATCTTCGGCTCTTATGCGACTAAAGCTTGATCCAGCGGTGTGGGTAATTCTGGGGTTGCTGCTGCCATCTGTTGAATTATTGATGAACTTAAATGTGGGATTCTCTTCTGGCAGGATTTCAAAGTTCATTAGTTGATTTTTATGTTTTTCTATGTATATTCTCTCCCATATGATAAGTTCACTATGTTTTTGTACGTATTTTAGTAATTCTGTGCTATCTTCAATTTCATGATTTTCAGACCAGAAATGAGCTGCTATTGCGGACTTATCAATATTTTTGTATCTTAAGTGCCTGAAGTGTTCTTTCTTTCTAGTGCCTATGTTTCTTTTTGTCCTCCCTATGTAAATTTTTTCACAGTCTTTACACTTAATCTTGTAAATGCCTGACTTTTCCTCTGGTTTTATCTTATCAGTATTATTACTGTGAAGTAGGTTTTTAATGTTGTAATTGTTTTTTGGTGCCAATGTTATATTGTATTTCTTGAATATTTTTTGGAACTTTTTTGTGGCCCAGGGGTGGTAAGTAAATTTAGCAAATCTAATTTCTTGTTTTATTGGTGTGAGAGCTGTGATCTGTTTTAATCTCTTTTGAAGTTTGAATGATTTTAGTTTTTTATCTACAAGGTTTTTTCCATTTCCATTTTTAATTGTAGTTTTTAAGATTTGATGGTATTCGTTTTGATATTCTTGCTGGCTGAGAGGTAGATTTACTAATCGTGTGTGAGACTGTTGATGGTTGCATGTTTGTGTGGAATTGGGTTGAAACTATTTGCTTTGATGTAATTATCTGTGTGTGTTGCTTTTCTATGGATGCCAAATTCTAGTTTTTCATTGCTTTTTTTTATTTTAAGGTCTAAAAAAGGTGGAGTACAGTCCTCTTCAGTTTCCACTGTGAATTGTATGCTGGGTTCTTGCAGGTTGAGTAGTTTCAAAGCATCATCTATTTGTTTGTAGGGCACTATTGCAAAGATGTCGTCTACGTATCTGTACCATGTTTTAAACATATGAGGGAAGGCTTTAGTTATGTGTTTCGAAAAAGCTCATGTATAGATTGGCCAAAAATGGTGATAGCGGGCTTCCCATAGCTAGTCCTGAAATTTGTTTATAATATTTTCCATCGAAGACAAAATAATTTTGATGTATACATATTTCAGTCATTGCCAAATATTCTTCTATTGCATTGGCATCTAGGTTTATAGAATTTAGCCATTTTTTCAGTTGAATCAAAAGTTTGTCTAATGGAATGCTAGGGAAGAGGGAGCAGACATCAAAGGATACTAAAGTGTCATGAGGTTTTAGTTTAAAATTTTGAATTTTTTCTACCAGGTCTAAAGAGTTTTTTATGCTCAGAGTATGGAATTGTGGAAAGGACTGAAATTTTTTGGATAGCCATTTTGCCAGAAGGTAAGTAGGAGTGTTTATATTATTTACAATGGGTCTCATGGGTATGTTGGGTTTGTGTATTTTAGGCAAACCATATAGTCTTGCAAGGGTAGGGTTGTCCGGTTTGATAGTTTTTTGTTCTATAGTTGTTTAAATTTTACTATTAATGATGGTTTTTTGTACATCTTTTACGCATAGGTTGAGTGGATTAGAATCTATTTCCTGGAATTCTTTTTGTAGTAACTCTAACATTTTTTCTTTGTATGTAGCTGTATCTAAGATTACTATTTTGTTCCCTTTATCAGCCCTTGAGAAGATTTAACTATCTGAATTTGTTTCAAATGTTTTCCTGGCTTTTTATTTATTAAGTTTTCCAATATAGGAGCTGATTTTTTCCTAATTATATTTTTGCTTGGAAACCATGGACAAAAATATAATTAGGAAAAAATCAGCTCCTATATTGGAAAACTTAATAAATAAAAAGCCAGGAAAACATTTGAAACAAATTCAGATAATTAAATCATTAAGGAAAAAGGATGTAATCTTCTCAAGGGCTGATAAAGGGAACAAAATAGTAATCTTAGATACAGCTACATACAAAGAAAAAATGTTAGAGCTACTACAACAAAAAGAATTCCAGGAAATAGATTCTAATCCACTCAACCGATGCATAAAAGATGTACAAAAAACCATCATTAATAGTAAAATTTTAACAACTACAGAACAAAAAACTATCAAACCGGACAACCCTACCCTTGCAAGACTATATGGTTTGCCTAAAATACACAAACCCAACATACCCTTGAGACCCATTGTAAATAATATAAACACTCCTACTTACCTTCTGGCAAAATGGCTATCCAAAAAATTTCAGTCCTTTCCACAATTCCATACTCTGAGCATAAAAAACTCTTTAGACCTGGTAGAAAAAATTCAAAATCTTAAACTAAAACCTCATGACACTTTAGTATCCTTTGATGTCTGCTCCCTCTTCCCTAGCATTCCATTAGACAAACTTTTGATTCAACTGAAAAAATGGTTAAATTCTATAAACCTAGATGCCAATGCAATAGAAGAATATTTGGCAATGACTGAAATATGTATACATCAAAATTATTTTGTCTTCGATGGAAAATATTATAAACAAATTTCAGGACTAGCTATGGGAAGCCCGCTATCACCATTTTTGGCCAATCTATACATGAGCTTTTTCGAAACACATAACTAAAGCCTTCCCTCATATGTTTAAAACATGGTACAGATACGTAGACAACATCTTTGCAATAGTGCCCTACAAACAAATAGATGATGCTTTGAAACTACTCAACCTGCAAGAACCCAGCATACAATTCACAGTGGAAACTGAAGAGGACTGTACTCTACCTTTTTTAGACCTTAAAATAAAAAAAAGCAATGAAAAACTAGAATTTGGCATCCATAGAAAAGCAACACACACAGATAATTACATCAAAGCAAATAGTTTCAACCCAATTCCACACAAACATGCAACCATCAACAGTCTCACACACAGATTAGTAAATCTACCTCTCAGCCAGCAAGAATATCAAAACGAATACCATCAAATCTTAAAAACTGCAATTAAAAATGGATATGGAAAAAACCTTGTAGATAAAAAACTAAAATCATTCAAACTTCAAAAGAGATTAAAACAGATCGCAGCTCTCACACCAATAAAACAAGAAATTAGATTTGCTAAATTTACTTACCACCCCTGGGCCACAAAAAAGTTCCAAAAAATATTCAAGAAATACAATATAACATTGGCACCAAAAAACAATTACAACATTAAAACCCTACTTCACAGTAATAATACTGATAAGATAAAACCAGAGGAAAAGTCAGGCATTTACAAGATTAAGTGTAAAGACTGTGAAAAAATTTACATAGGGGGGACAAAAAGAAACATAGGCACTAGAAAGAAAGAACACTTCAGGCACTTAAGATACAAAAATATTGATAAGTCCGCAATAGCAGCTCATTTCTGGTCTGAAAATCATGAAATTGAAGATAGCACAGAATTACTAAAATACGTACAAAAACATAGTGAACTCGTCATATGGGAGAGGATATACATAGAAAAACATAAAAACCAACTAATGAACTTTGAAATCCCGCCAGAAGAGAATCCCACATTTAAGTTCATCACTAAATCAACAGATGGCAGCAGCAACCCCAGAATTACCCACACCGCTGGATCAAGCTTTAGTCGCATAAGAGCCGAAGATGCAAACGATGATTTGCGAAACATGTCCTCAAAATAGGTACGAAAGTGAAGCAGATGTGTAATAAATACGACTCATCTATAAATTGATATAGTAGACTAGTTGTGCTAGGCAAGCCCCTTGTAGTATAGAAATCACTGCTGCTCATGCTTATGCTGTGGGAGCTATAGTAGGCTAGTTGTGCTAGGCAAGCCCCTTGTAGTACTTCTCATATGCTTTCCAGAACTATGTACTGCATAATTGAAATTGGGCTCTTCTTTAGAACATGTCCTGTAAGAAGTTTTGTTAAGTCCAACATTGAAGGCACGCACGAGGGCTGATGCAACCTACCAAAGTGGCATGCGCCAACGTCAATAGCAGACAACTTTCAACACTGCCAACATGGATTCAACAACTTCACTACTTTTTGTTGCAATGCCGGGTCTTCTCTTATCTACTTTAAAAAAAAAATTGTCTGATATGATTTAACATTGGAGGACGTAAATCACAAAAGTAATAATAAAAATAAAAATTAAAGCTGTAGTCAATGAACATGTAAACAGTACCAGATATTTTTTATTGATGTATGTTGACACAGCACTCTAACAAACTTTCGTCATACAAAAACTGCATACACTTTTCCTCGTCCTCGCATAAAGGCGCAAACTTATAAAGTGAGCCATTGGTGTCAGATACAACTTCCACCTAATAACTTTCTTTACTGAATGCCTGGGTCCCGGTGGAATATTTATTTTCACATTTTACAGTTAAGCTGCTACCTTCCAAACAATGGCTAACAATGGCACGTGTACTGTGCACCTGTGAAGTTTCGAACATCTGCAAAACATATGCTTGGGGTGGTTGTTGGTGGAAAGGTTGGCAACAGAAGCTTACGCCAATAATCATGTCAGGAACACTACAACTGCAGGTCCACTTTGGCAGGTTCCATGAGCGCTCGTGCATGCCTCTGACAAAATTGCTTAAGAGACATGTTCTAAAGAGTAGCCTAAAATTGTTATTATTAAAAACATTGTTAAAAGTAAAGCTAATTTCATATTAAAAAACTTGAGTCATATTTTATTGCAGTTTTTCCTCCCACATTTTATTTTTATCTCGCTTTGAACACTTTCATACTAGTGAATATTTATCTTTCAATATCCTACAGTTGTAAGTTTTACCTACCTCGAGCAATCTGTTTTGATACTTCTTATTAATCCACAGTTGCTCGTGCCTATCTGTTGCAGAACTACCTGCACCTTAAGAAACCATGATCCTTTCCACTCAGATTTCTCTTGCATACTGAAACATTCTTTAATAGTATCACTCTCAGTAATAGTTCTATATCCACTTAATATTTTTACTAAAAAATAAGGATTAAAGGAATCAAGCTACATATAACAGTAGGTTTAAGGAAAAATGTGTGCAGCACTTAGCAAATTCATCACTTATTAACCAAATAATCAGTTTGTTAATATGTGAAATTAATGATACTATTATATTGAGCACATGTTTCGTGAACCAGCGTTTGCATCATTGCATTAGAGCCAATGGTTTGCTAAACATGTCCTCAATATAGGTACGTAAGTGAAGCTGATGTGTAAAAAATACGACTCATCTATAATTTAATAAATGCATTTAGTATTCTATTTCTGAATACATATGTTTTTTAGTGTTCTGTGATGAAAACTTACAAGTATTTTAAGACTAAATATTTTTTGATTGCTTTACTTTTCTCATTCCAGCCACTGAAAATACAAATTCTCCAAGAAAGAATAGTAGTTATCCATATGCTATTAAAATTGTAAGTATTATATATTCAAATTTCACAACTACCACAGTATGTACCCTGAACATATTAATGTTATTACAATATTTTCTTTTAGGAACCACATCAAAATGGGCCCTTGTTTGTGGAAATGGTCTTCTACAGGAAAGTGGCTAAACCAGAATACAGTAAGTACTTTAGCAGTCAGGTTTATTTGGCTAATGCCATGCATGCTTACCTACACCCAGTTCTCTCTTACTTTATTCTGCATGTTTCTAGATTTCTTCTGTTGGTCTCTGGCCACTGCAACATAAATAAGTTCTCATATTGAAAACAGTCAGCTGCTTCACAATAATCAAAGATGGAAACCAAAATAGAAACAAACAAGGTAAAATACATGCATTCACAATTAACGGGAAGTTTTCCAAGGTCCTGAAAACAGAAAAGCAGCTTTGCTATGGTGGAATTAAAATTACTTTAGTATTCTGACAGTTAAATGGGAAGTTACGGGAGGGAGAGTTTCTATGGGAATGGCAGTGACCACACCTCTTGAAGGCCTGCACGCATAACTTCGACCAATTAGGTGAGACTTCCCCTTCACCCCCTTCTCCAAGTTTCGCAAAAGATGTTGCTGTTTTGTCATGTAGACATATATGTCAGGTAAAGCGTCGCTTGATTTTTCTCTTCACCGTGCATAACCTAAACATACTTGTTTGGCTATAGTCTAACTTATAAAAAAGCTGGTTTCTTTGTTAGATATTTAGTCATTTCATTAGTGTATTAATATTTCATAGGTCATTGGTGCTTTAGTGTTATTAGCGTAAGGATACAATGTCCATAACTACCAGCATCATTGAAAAACAAGGTTGGCCAAAAGTTGGCTCCCCCAAGAAAAAATATTCAAAAATAGGACTGGGATCTGCACTTCGCGGACAAGCAAGGGAACTGGTGTGTGCACTGCGTGAGTATTTTGAAAAAGAGGGAACATAGAGGCCCACTCTTAGACATTAATAAATTGTTTGAGTTTGATTTATGAATCACTATGTTTACATTATAACTTCACTTACTTGTTGTATAATTGAAACGTTTTTCAAGATCATTCGATCTCATCCTCAGCTGTTTGGTGACTAAATGAACCTTCCTCTTCTTCCACTACTACAGTGCTCCGATCACTCTGCCATCTGGTGTTAGGGGCACTAAGTTTTAATACTTCATTTAATGTCAGGATTTCAAAATTTATAACTTTATCACGGTTTTTGGTTATGAATATTTTTTCCCAAATATCCAATTCTATGGATGTACTTAAAGATTTTAACAGTTTTATGTTATGGCCAATGTTGTGGTTTTCTGTCCAAAAATGGTGTGAAACTGCACATTTTTCTGTTTGTTTCAACTTTATGCTTGGACAGAAAACCACAACATTGGTCATAACATAAAACTGTTAAAATCTTTAAGTACATCCATAGAATTGGATATTTGGGAAAACATATTCATAACCAAAAACTGTTATAAAGTTATAAATTTTGAAATCCCGGCATTAAATGAAGTATTAAAACTTAGTGCCCTTAACACCAGATGGCAGAGGGATCGGAGCACCGTAGTAGTGGAAGAAGAGGAAGGTTCATTTAGTCACCAAACAGCTGAGGATGAGATCGAATGATCTTGAAAAACGTTTCAATTTTACAACAAGTAAGTGAAGTTTGAGTGTAAACATAGTGACTCATAAATCAAACTCAAAAATGAAGAATACTTCACTGTTAATAATGCTTCTGCTTTTAATATTTATGTTAGTAAAATTGTCGAAAGAACTGTTACTTCTATCTTTCTTAAGGCAATATACAGCTGAACATTCTAAGCTTTCGGAAATGTAACTTGTATATTAAGCCTACATTAGATACACTTTAAGTTAAAATGCACATTCTGAATTCTCAGCGCCCGCCTCGGTAGCGTAGATGGTAGCTTGTCTGCCTCATGTTCAAGAGATCCCGAGTTCTAATCTCGGTTAGTGTGAGTTACCTGGATAAGGTTTTTTCCTGGGTTTTCCCTTATCCTGATAGACAAATGTTGGATAACTCTAAGCTCCATGGACCCCGGACTCAAATGAGCATCATTTCACCCATTTCATTCATTGTGCGATATGACTTAACATTGGAGGATGTACATTACAAAATAAAAATAAAAATCTGAATTCTCAGTTTTGAAAAGCCTTTCAGCTTTGTACTTGCTAATATAATATGGCATACGGATAATATAGACATTTTAAAAACTATTCTATTTGTTGGATGTTCAGAAAAGTGGTTGAGTAAACTATTACGTACAATGCAAAGCCCTATATTAGGTTTCTCTTGCTTGTTCTTAATCCTGGCTTTCTAAGAAACATTCCGTGACAGATACATTACGAAAAACAAATTTAGACAGTGCTGAACATTTTCAGTGTTGTCTCAGTTTCATCTGTACATTGCCTTACCAGAGTATCGTTCAAAACTGTTCGCATTTGTTAGAGATATAAGTATCAGCTATTTAAATTAGGTAGTTTTAGCGCTTTCTGCTGTCTAAACATTGTGCATGCCAAGACGTTCATAAGTGGCAACGTCGCTTTCCCCACCAGCACATGCTTCATGCCAACTGTCAGAATCCTAAAGTAATTTTAATTCCACCATAATCCACAAACCAATGTTAAATTTTAACATAGTATAAAAGTGAACATTGAAGTTCACTCATGTTTAGTTTCATCAAATTATGTTAGCTGTAATTTGTGTTAAACTTCATGTTAAGTTAATATTATTGTGCCCTTGTAGTGAAGTATTTAGCAAACGTTAAAATTTGCAAAATGGTTGCTCTAAGCAAGCTTTTGATGTGCATTTGCTACATTTGGAGCTTTTTAATATCATTTATAACCGAAGAAGAGCTTTATACCAGAATGAGTTTGAAATGTTGAAAAGGGAGACATTTTTACGGCTATAAATACAGTGGAACCTGTAGTATACATACACTCCTGGAAATGGAAATAGGAACACATTGATGCCGGTGTGTCAGACTCACCATACTTGCTCCGGACACTGCGGGAGGGGTGTACAAGCAATGATCACACGCACGGCAAGGCGGACACACCAGGAACAGCGGTGTTGGCCGTCGAATGGCGCTAGGTGCGCAGCGTTTGGGCACCGCCGCCGTCAGTGTCAGCCAGTTTGCCTTGGCTTACGGAGCTCCATCGCAGTCTTTAACACTGGTAGCATGCCGCGACAGCGTGGACGTGAACCGTATGTGCAGTTGATGGACTGTGAGCGAGGACGTATAGTGGGCATGTGGGAGGCCGGGTGGACATACCGCCCTATTGCTCAACATGTGGAGCGTCAGGTCTCCACAGTACATCGATGTTGTCGCCAGAGGTCGTCGGAAGGTGCACGTGCCCATCGACCTGGGACCGGACCGCAGCGACGCACGGATGCACGTCAAAGACCGTCGGATCCTACGCAGTGCCGTAGGGGACCGCACCGCCACTTCCCAGTAAATTAGGGGCACTGTTGCTCCTGGGGTATCGGCAATGACCATTCGCAACCGTCTCCATGAAGCTGGGCTACGGTCTCGCGCACCATTAGGCCGTCTTCCGCTCACGCCCCAACATCGTGCAGCCCGCCTCCAGTGGTGTCGCGACAGGCGTGAATGGAGGGACGAATGGAGACGTGTCGTCTTCAGCAATCAGAGTCGCTTCTGTCTTGGTGCCAATGATGGTTGTATGCGTGTTTGGCGCCGTGCAGGTGAGCGCCACAATCAGGACTGCATACGTCCGAAGCACACAGGGCCAACACCCGGCATCATGGTGTGGGGAGCGATCTCCTACACTGGCCGTACACCTCTGTTAATCGTCGAGGGGACACTGAATAGTGCACGGTACATCCAAACCGTCATCGAACCCATCGTTCTACCATTGCCACACCGGCAAGGGAACTTGCTGTTCCAAAAGGATAATGCACGTCCGCGTGTATCCCGTGCCACCCAACGTGCTCTAGAAGGTGTAAGTCAACTACCCTGGCCAGCAAGATCTCCGGATCTGTCCCCCACTGAGCATGTTTGGGACTGGATGAAACGTCGTCTCACGTGGTCTGCACGTCCAGTACGAACGCTGGTCCAACTGAGGCGCCAGCTGGAAGTGGCATGGCAAGCCGTTCCACAGGACTATATCCAGCATCTCTACGATCGTCTCCATGGGAGAATAGCAGCCTGCATTGCTGCGAAAGGTGGATATACACGGTACTAGTTCCGACATTGTGCATGCTCTGTTGCCTGTGTCTATGTACCTATGAATCTGTCAGTGTGATCATGTGATGTTTCTGACCCCAGGAATGTGTCAATAAAGTTTCCCCTTCCTGGGACAATGAATTCACGGTGTTCTTATTTCAATTTCCAGGAGTGTATATCAAGGGGAAGAGGAAAGGTTACTTATAAGTGAAGTTTTAATAATGCATCATTTTTTAAAAGTAATGCTGTGGGCCCAATAAAACTTTACAAATGATAAAGATATGTACGAAGGAAACATCATTTAGAAAATGGTCACTGTTTAAAGAAAAATAATTTTAAATGGTTCTAATTGCAGCTCATACCTGGGATTAGTTTTTGGTGCTGCAATTTTATGTTAGCATAAAATTGTCACAGTAGCTTACGGGATTGGACTACGCTACAAAGGGGATTCAGCATGAAAATCCAATGTACCTATGCCCCCCAAGTAGGGAGGAGCGATTAGGCGAGATGAGACAGATGGCAGTCCCAAGGAGCCATGGCAGTGGAGAGGGCAGGGATGCTACACTTTTACCAGGAAACTCCTCGGCAGGTCAGTACAACTGGCCATCCGGAAACAGCCTACCATACTGCACCGGAGACTGTCCTACCAGAGGAGGAAGTTTTTATCAGGAGTGTATCATCCTGGTGATCCGTCCCCTTCAGCTGCCGTGGTGCGGGCGCTGCAGACCCCTAGCACTCGTGGTACCTCTGACGTTACTAGAGGAACCTCGGGCCAAACATTCGAGCCCCTCCCTGATTGGGAGTTGTTTGGATTGGGTTGGACTCGGGGGCAGTGGTTCCATATACCCGTGGGAGGTCGGGTATGTCTCCAGATGGGGTTGAGGTATGCCATATATTCCCGCGTACTAGCCAGCATAACTAGTAGAAGGTGTGCTAGATCACCAGGTGGCCCCAGATGGGGGGGGGGGGGCCTTGTCAATCTCTAGGACTTGCCCTATGGAAAGCCTCACGGGGGCACCCTTTTGGGACAGCTCAGTAACTCCCTGGTCATTAGAGTGGGGAAGTCAGTGTTCATCTGTGTGGACTGTCCTGGTAGGTGCCCTCGCGTTGAATGAATGTATCATCCTGGTATGCAATGCTGAGACACCCACCAACACTTCCATCACGAGATGAGAGACAATCTGAAATAATGGAGATAAAATGGAGGAGTAGAAAATTAGGGGGATTTAATTAACCTACTCAGTATTCGTCTGGCCATTCAGGAAAACCCTCCAAAAAGCCCATGGGTAAGATAGATTGGTCATGGGAATTGTACCTGGACCTCCTGAATGCAGGCGACAGACAAAACTGCCTAAACCATCCTGCTTGGTGGACTTGAAAGTAATTCATATTTTACGATTGAATTTCTCTTGGACATTTTCTCAGGCTGCATACTCTCCGTTAAGTCTGCTTGCATTTTTGTATGTAATGATTCCTCTGCACTTTGATTTTTAATTTGTCTTGTGATAGTAGTGTCAATCAGTGTAGTCTATGAATGTAACTAGTTGTCTGCTACCAAAATGGAAGCTGGCAGTAGTCTGGTCATTTCTTCTCAGAAGCTTTTATTTGCAGTTAGCTAATAATTACCAGTAAAAGCTTAATGAAATGCATCAGAAAGTGGAAGGATGTTCAAAATATATAGGTTATTAAAATTTAATATTTTACAGCTGTAATGTTTTGTTCATTCACATTATCAAATTGTTTATATTCACTGATACTGTTTAATTTTCTGCATTTTAGAGTTCTTGATATGTAAATATTGTGACTTTGTGGGTTCATAGAATTAAAAGTCCAAGTTACAGATATTCAAAATGCTTATTAATTTTAAGATGAGTCGTATTTATTATACATCTGCTTCACTTTCGTAATAAATACGACTCATCTAAAAATTAATAATTATTTCGCTTCACTGTGGTGTTCCAATACAGTTAAATCTCGATATATTCAAAATGTTCTTTATTTCTGTAGAAAAACACTTTGGCCAACCCTTACAGTAGTAGAATTACATAACGTACACAAATACAATTTACAAGGTCATTGACTACAAACAAAGGGTTCACTTTCAAAACACAGTTGCAGGCTGAGGCATTAATCGGTGGGTATAATGGAAAAACAGATTCTGCTCTGGACTAGTGGGTTGTTCTCCGTTGTAGGTAAGGGTGAGCATAAGTATACTCTGTTTCAGGGTCCAGCGTTTAAGTGGAAATACACAATGCTTCCTTGTTGATTTCTCTCACCAGTTTATTGACAGAACATTTATATTATGAGATTGTTCCCTATCACACTTGCTTGCCACGACGTCGGTATCACGTTTTTTTCCCAGCCACCCACGTTTCGGCCACGCCGTGGCTCAGTGGTTAGACCACTTGGCTCTCACCAAGGCGGCCCGGGTTCGATCCCAGGCGACCGCAAAGTGAGATTTGTGGTGGACAACATGGCGCTGGGGCGGGTTTTCTCCAGGATCTCCGGTTTCCCCTGCCATCTCATTCCACCGGTGCTCCATCTTCATCTCATGTATCATCAATGTCATCGCCTGCGATGCCGTATGTAGTAAAAGCGGGCGTTAAACACTACACATCACATTACCCACGTTTCACTTTTCCACACCTATTTGTAAGTTTTACTCTGCACTGTTCCGTCATTTTACGCATTCACCCGCCGAAATGCCCCAAGATGAAGTGTCGCGACTTTCCTGGTCTTTTCGCGTCCTTGCAGACCGCGGACTTACTCTATCTCCGCCTTTTTTCTATTTCATG
Organism: Mantis religiosa; assembly: GCA_030765055.1. NCBI lineage: Eukaryota > Metazoa > Arthropoda > Insecta > Mantodea > Mantidae > Mantis > Mantis religiosa. The sequence goes on from CM060953.1 coordinate 202,818,235, forward strand.
ACTTTTCCGCCTGTATCACGTGATTTATAGCAATTTTGATTGGAGGTTTGTTTTCCTTATATTTAATCTGATTGGTCTTTGACCCCCTCATATATCTAGGTAGCAGTTCAGTTTTGCCCCACCAGGGTTTGACCCTTGGGCTCATGGGGAGACATTTTCTGACTTTTTCTCACGTTTCCAGATGGTCTCGCATTCCTAAGGGGAACTTTGCTCTCTTGTCTGCCTTTCTCACACGTTTAGTGTTTCTTTGCTTACATGACACATTCCTTAATTTATATAGTTTTATCTTCCCTCACTTGCTTCTAGCATCGGAAACCTAAGGTTTCTGCCTCAAGGTACATGAATCAGTTCGAATTACCACACTGACTCTAATTGGCGATCATGGCTCCTTTTTATAGCTGACTCGTATTTCTAGATGTTTGTGGAATGTTCTCTATTCATTGTTCCAGAAATTACCAGACGAAACACAAACCTTTCCGTCATCTAACTTTATCTGTTTTGGCAAATCTTTTATCTCCGTGATGCACTATCTGACCCTTATCTCCGAGCTGGACTATCTCCCCTTTGTGTGCGTCAGCCGCCAGTCGCACAAAGGGTTCGCAACACTATTAAAGTTAGTAATTATTGCTGAAGTTTATGTATTGTAATGTAATTTTTTATGAATTTCATTGTATTTTACTTGTCTTATTTTGCCACTGAATTATTTCAAACAACAGGTAGTAAATGAAAGTAGTAATTCTCTGGAAACCGTTTTCTTTGTGCAAGCAGGATAAGCAGACATAACTGACATTTTGTTCTTTTTTCAGTTGACGAGTGGATGAAGGCAAAGAATCTGCGTTCTTTAGGTATGCCAGGATTTCTTGGTTCAGGTTCCCATGTATGTAAAGGAGAAAAATATCGTTTTGTGGTAATGGAGAAATTTGGAGAGGATATTTGGTCCCTTTTCATAAAAAACAACAGAATATTTCCATGTTCAACTGTTCTCAGAATTGGTTTACAGGTGGTAAGTATAAACTTGTGTACAGTTGAGTTTGAAGCATATTTAGAAAATTGGCTAAGATCAATAGAAAATAAGAAAAATTGCTGCACGTACAAAGCTGAAACTACTATAATGTGCACAAGACGTATGCCTGAATTTTTGCAAATAAAATAAAATGGGAAAAAAAGTGAAAAACTAAATTATGGAAATGAATTAAAGGAGAAACTTTCTTTTGGGCGACGCGAGAATATTTTTTAAGTCCAAAGGTGCACGTATATGCATGTGCAAGCAGACAACCCGCCGCTTCTCGTGTTGCAGCCAACATGAGAAAGATATGTAAAACTTGCAGCCAACCTCTGCAAAAATACCCCAGACATAGATGACGCAGTCCATGTGCAAAGGAACATGGTTTGAGCAGGCTAAGTTATCGCCCGGTCAAATTTTGTTACTCATGCACTGTTTTATACATAAACAATCCCATGACACAACGATAATGAAGTGCTCCGAAGGAAATACATGTATGAGCTCGCCGACTGTATCGAACTGGTTCGGCTACTGCCGTGAAGTGTGCATGATGTCAAATGACACCAAGTGCCAGGGGGTAATTTTTTTGTAATTTTATGTCTTCCAACGTTAAGTCATATCGGATGATGAATAGAATGGGTGAAATGATGCTCAAATGTGTCCAGGGTCCATAGAGCCTATGGTTACCTGACATTCATCATTCTGGATAAGGGAAAACCCCGGAAAAACCTTATCCAGGTAACTCAACCTGACCGAGATTCGAACTATGGATCTCTTGAACGTGAGGCAGACACTCTACCACCATGCTACCGAGGTGGGCTGCCAGGGGGGAAATTGATGGGTGCATCATAGAGGGCAACTGGATCTTGGGAATAATCGACGTGGAAATGAATGAGGTGCGGATGCTGATATGCCCCAACAACTGGAGAGATGCAAATACGCTCTACAGTCTAATTGCAGCGCCCACAATGAAACTTGCGTCGTCCTGAACGACCTGACTGGGACTGCCAATTTCCCCCCTTGTAGTATACTTGGTGTTATTTGACATCATGCACACTTCGCGGCAGTAGCCAAACCAGTCTGATACAGTCCGTGAGCTCATTCATGTATTTCCTACAGAGCACTCCGTTATCGTCGTAGGATTTATGTGCAAAGCAATGCATGATTAACAAAATTTGACCGGGCGATAGTCTACTAGATAGTGTAATTTTGGAACAAGTAAGACTGTTGGCAGCATTGCGTTCAGTAGAGAAACAAGCATAGTTTGGCTGCACTGAATTCTTCAATATGGCTACATTATGCAGTAAGTAAATAAACAATAATGTTAAAAGAATGCCTTCCAACACGAAATTGCACTAAAAAGTAAAGAAATGGTATTAAAAATCATGGTTGTATATAAAAATACCAAAAAGTGTGAAGGAATTAGAAAAAACTTACTGCGTCGCATATTAGAAAGAAGAGTTGAATTAAGTACTGGTATTGTTCCATCTACGAAATTACTGGCAGGACAAATTTTCAGAACCTGTCAATGTTGGCTGCTGGTTGATCAACTGGCATTTCCCATTATAACTCAGAATCATCTGATATGAGGTTGGTGAATTTCAAGATTAAACTGTTTGCTAGAATTTCAAAGTTCATAACTGGGTGCTTGAAACCTTTGCGTATGTTCTCTTCCATGTGGTTCTGTACTGTTCAGCTTTTGTTCTATGTTGTGATTTTCTTCCAAGAAATGTTTGGCTACAGTTGATTTATCTGTTGAAGTGCTCTGGCTTCTTTTGTAATGGGATTCTCTCCATATCTTCTAATAAGTTGTACTTACTTTGCAGTACTAGGACTATGTTGAACTTTTAAAGATGTTTTAAATTTGCGAAAAATTAAGGGTTAGTATGTGAATTTCAAAAATTAGGTTTATCCTGTTGAGGATTAGTCTAGTTATTTCTCTGAGCTTCTATCTTGAATTATTGAAAATTAAAGTGCTACAGCTTTTAAATAATCCACAAAGAAGTGAACTTATGAGAAAGAACATGCATCAAATTTTGATCACTGAATTATGAATCGCTCTCTTCCGAGCGCAATTTTCAGATGAGGGAACAAAAAGAAGTCGCTTGGGGCTAGATCTGGTGAGTCAAGCAGTTCAAACCGTAATTCGTGGATTTTCGCCATTACAACCACTGAGGTGTGAGATGGTCGTTGTCTGGTGAAACAGGATTGTCTTTTTCTGCAAATGTGGCAGTTTTTCCACAAATTCTGCATTAGGTTAGTTAATGTCAGGACAGCACATTGGCCATGGTAGCTCAATGAGTAAGAGCAACTGGATGGAAACCAGGAGATACGTGGTTCAAATCCCGGCCATGGCATTGAATTTTTAAGTTGACTCTATCTATTCAAAACCTTAGCCTATATACAGCTAGTATGAAGAAATTATCAATTTCCGTCAATTAACTTAAATAATAACAGTTAAATTATGAAGCCTGGGATTCAAGTATTTACGATAGTAAGTCGCCACAAACGGTGCATCTTGGATGTGAGAGCCCCTAGTGGTCTACCGGGGAAATACACAAGTCAAATGGAGAATTTAATGTCAGGACGGCACGTTGGTCATGGTAGCACAAAGGGTTAGAGCGACGGGACGGAAACCAGGAGATCCATGGTTCAAATCCCAGCCGTGGCATTGAATTTTTTATCTTGACTCTATCAATTAACATAATTATTTATTTCCCTGTACATAAATGTTTTGCATACTGAGTTTCATATTAATCAGTCTCGTCACATCTTCAAAGTTAGAGTGGTAACAGCTGGTACTCACCAGAATATTATAGCCATTGAAGCGGCAATTTTGAACGACCGGCAAGTGCAACTGCAAGCCTTATTACAACAGTTCAACATTTCCCAAGTGTTGTGTACGATTTCAGGTCATCCGGAACGTAGTGAATCAGTCAGATTCACACGGCCTGCTTGGAAGAATGCACACACCTGGAGATATTGCTACAGTCCAAAGCATGCTCCCATACACTCCATGCATTTCCTGTAAATTTTGTTTGGTTTATGTCCCTTAGCCCATAAAAATCGAACTACACTTCGCTGCTCTTCAAGTGGGACGACAGTTGCATGTGTGCCATCTTTGTTGAATAGTTCACGCTTCTCTCGCTAGAGCTGCACGTGAACAAAAATAAACCCTGTATAGAGAAAGCTTCAAACTACATGTGTGAAATTTCAACATTCCAGCTGCAATACCATGGTAGAAAAAAAATATTGTGCGATGCTTTTCGATCTGCCTTCATATATATTATAACATCAGTGTGGCATTGCACAGTAATAAACCAGCTTTGGACTATGGTATAACTGAATGTGTCTTTGTGCTTACGCATGTGCAGGCATCGTTCTGCTGCATTCTTCAGATTTTAGCAACAAAGCCATTCTTGCAATTCCTTTCTTGGAAGTGTTGAAAACAGTGTTATGATAAATTAAATTTAAATTTAATTAATTGGCCGATGGCCGGTTGAGGATAGATGCAAAGTCTCTGAAACATGTTCCGGAAAAATTTAAAAGTAAGTGTTGTTTAGTGTCATTAATCGACTCCCATTAAATTTAAAGCCATTCTTGTTGTTTCCCAATACTGGATACAATTGAAGTTTTTCAGAGATTAATATTTCATATTCAGTTCTTATTTTTTATTGCATATTACAGGCAATTTGGAAATGGTAGTGATTAATTTTAACTTTAATATTGTGATTCAGTTGAACTTCAGTTAGCAAGACTGGGTCTAAACATTTTAATGATTTTATTTAGGGATAATGGGTATGTCTAGTGTTTAGGTTATGAATTTCCATGTTTGTTTTGAATATGGTTTGATTGCATAAGATGGCTTCACATGATGTGTACAATAGTAAAACAAATGCTTGTGCTATGTTTGTTTTAGATTGATGTGTTGGAGTACATTCACAGCAAGTCATATGTACATGCAGACATCAAGGGCGCTAACCTGCTGCTTGGCATTAAAAAGGGAACAGAGAATCAGGTTTATCTGGTAGACTTCGGTTTGGCATGTCGATATTCAACAAAAGAGTACAAATTTGATCCTAAAAGAGCTCATAATGGCACCATAGAGTACACCAGCAGAGACGCACACATGGGAGGTATGGATTACTTCATTTCTCTTGCAATATTGTCTTTCAGGAAAACAGTAATTTTTTGGACATTAACTAAACTTTGTGAGGTAACAGCCCAATGCAGGTCAAGGCCTACTGCTGCATCCTCACCTCTGTCCACAGTGGACATCAAGGGTAGAGTGGGATGTGTCTAGTGACCCTAAACGACAGTTAATGAATTTTGATTTACCGCCACCAAGTACCCTCTACATAATGCCACCATTATAGAAACAGCAACATGGGTCATTCAGACATGTTCTGAAGGTGGAAACACATATTCCCGAAACATGTTAACAGAGATTAGTAGAAAATGAAGCTAGCTACAGTGAAGCAATAAATATTACACAAATAAAAATATTTGCCACTTAGGCTTCACTTATCTTAACAAATTGATGTTGATACTTCTTTTCAAATGGAAATCGATTTCGCAAACGATTTGGAGTGCTCTGTAGGAAATACATATATGAGCTCATGAACTGTATCGGACTAGTTCGGCTACTGCCGCGAAGTGTGTATGATGTCACATGACACCAAGTATACTGCAAGGGGGAAAATTGCCAGTCCCAGCCATGTTCAAATTGACAAATGTAAAATAGGACGGATTGTTTATGTGCAAAGCAGTACATTTGACTGGGTGATAACTTAGCCTGCTCAAATCATGGTAGTGTTTAGTTAGCTAAGTGGTGCAATTTAGGTGCTTCTTTGTGTTAGTCTGCTAGATAGTGTAATTTAGGGACAAGTAAGACTGTTGGCAGCATTGTGTTCAGTAGAGAAACAAGCATAGTTTGGCTGCACTGAATTCTTCAATATGGCTACATTACGCAGTAAGTAAATAAACAATAATGTTAAAAAAATTCCCTCCAACACGAAATTGCACTAAAAAGTAAAGAAATGATATTAAAAATCATCCAAAAGTGTGAAGGAATTAGAAAAGAATCCCTGTGTCGCATGTTAGAAAGAAGAGCCAATTAATGTCTTTTTAACTTTTACTTGTAACTTAGTCAGCCACTTATTTTTGTTAATCTGGCTGTGAAGAGATATTTAAACCCAATTCCTCTGTTCCAATATTATTTTCAGCTAATGCTATTCCACTCTGCTTTTAGTAAACCTCCGTTCCTCATAAAATCACCCTTCACCATTCTTGTCATATTCCCTCACTTGCATTCTTCTTCGTGCCAATTTAACTACCATCTCTCTTCTCTTGACTGTCTCCTCAGAATTTTCTTCCCTCATCAATCCCTATACACTAACATTAGATTCAGCAATCCCTACAAACGATTCTAGTTTTTGTAAACTTTTTGACTTGATAATCTCTCTACCTTATCTCGCTGTGTTGTGTCCCCTGTGTTCATATTCTCCTCTGCTCTTTTGAAATTTTCCTTTTAAATGAGAAATGACTACTTCTACAGAGTATATCCATCACTTCAAAATTTACCAGACAGTAATATAATTTTGAGTTGAACTAATACTCAAATGCTCCATTTATTGTTAGTATTTACCTAGAACGTGTTTCATTAGGATCTTCCTAACATCATCAGCCCTTGTCGACTAATGGACGTTGGTTTGGTGAACTCATTGAAGGCGACAGATGCGTCTCTGTTGGTATCTTGATGAACTTGAAGTTTGGGTTTTCTTCAAAGGTAGTGTCGAAATTAAACAATTTTCTTTCATATTTCTTTATGAAGATTTTTTCCCACATGGTTAATTCAGCTGGACCTTAAACACTTTTTAATAAGTGGATTTCCCGTTCTATATCGTGATTCTCCATCCAAAAATAGTACGCTACCGCTGATTTATCATTTCTTTGTTCCTGATGTTCCTAAAAGAAAATTGATAAATGCAAAAGACAACAAAGATGCAAACAAGTAACTACTCTTTCCCCAATCAGCAATGAAACTTCATACAGAAAATTTACATATCATCTCAGAGCTACACACCTTTTCCAAAAAGTTTTCAAAGAACACAGAAGTCACATAATACAAAGGAGATACACACAGACAAAAAATCAGGTGTGTACTGGATAAACTGGAAAGGCTGTGACAACTTTTACATTGGAAAAACAAAAAGGAACTTGAACATTAGGCTTAAAGAGCATTTTAGGAACATCAGGAACAAAGAAATAGATAAATTGGTGGTAGTGTACCATTTTTGGAAGAATCATGATATAGAACAAGAAATCCACTTACTAAAAAGTGTTCAAGGTCCAGCTGCATTAACCACGTGGGAAAAAATCTTCATAAAGAAATATGAAAAAAAAAAAAAAATGTTTAATTTCGACACTACCTTTGAAGAAAACCCAAACTTCAAGTTCATCAAGATACCAACAGAGACACACCTATCGCCTCCAATGAGTTCACCAAACCAACATCCATTAGTCGACAACAGCTGATGATGTTAGGAAGATCCTAACGAAATGCATTCTAGGTAAATACTAGCAATAAATGGAGCATTGAGTATTAGTTCAACTCAAAATTATATTAATTTTGTGCTTCATTGTATCATAGTCCTTACACATTGGAATTTACCAGACATACTCAGCTCATTTGTAAGAAACCTCACTCTGCTCATTATTATTCACAGAAATATATACACCAGTGGCATAAGTAAAATGGATGAACCAAACGTGGAGAAGTAAAGTATTGTCTGTTTATTTCAGTACCAACAAGACGTGGAGACTTGGAGATTTTGGGCTACAACATGCTACAGTGGCTGGCTTCCTATCTGCCATGGGAGAACTGCCTCACTGACCCTGTAAAAGTTCAGCAGCAGAAGGTCAAATATATGGACAATATTCCCGAGTTAATGAAGAAATGCTTCGACAAGCAGTCTCCGCCAAGTATGTCAAGTTTATTTAATATGTAGACTTTACTTTGGTTAAATACAGGCTGCTAGTACACTTTAAATCTTACCAGAAATATCCTCCTAGTGTGAGGTTTCATCTAAGTTTTGCTTATTTGTAATCGGCAAATGCCAGGAGGTGATCATTTCCGTGCAAAACTTTGTCTACTGGCACCATTATAAGCTCTATATTAGAAGGGTTGCTAATTTTGTAAGACTACAGTGTGCAAAACCATAAGTGAAGATTACATAATTGTTATTTTATCATCAAACATCTTTGTAATTTACTATCAATTTGCTGTACCAAAGTATAACCTACAAGGGTTTGTGATACCAAACGTCATAAATATTAAAAGCAGAAGCATTATTAACAGTGAAGTATTCTTCATATTTGAGTTTGATTTATGAATCACTATGTTTACACTCAAACTTCACTTACTTGTTGTATAATTGAAACGTTTTCAAGATCATTCGATCTCATCCTCAGCTCAGCAAGTAAGTGAAGTTTGAGTGTAAACATAGTGACTCATAAATCAAACTCAAACTACAAGGGTTGTCTGAAAAGTTTCCGACCTCAACATGAAGATTGCAGCACTTGTAAATAAAAGCTAGTGAATCTTGTTGTTCATCTGTTGACAGTTGCTCACCAAAGTTTCAGCCATTTTGGACGCTCAGTTGTCATGTAACAGTCGTTTGAGTGAGTTGATGTGAGTGTTTTTATGACAGTGGACAAAATCGAGTATGGAGCTGTCATTAAATATTTGTTCTTGAAAGGCAATACACCTATGCAAATCAAAGATGAGTTGGAATTTGTGTATGGGGACTCTGCATCATCGTTTACCACATGAAATTTTAGGCAGTTGAATTTAAATATGGCCGTAAGAGCTTGGGAGACAATGAACATTCAGGACTTCCAAAAACTGCAACTACCGACGAAAATATCGGCAAAGTTCACCAAATGGTGCTACACAACCGCCAAATTAAAGTGAGAGAGATAGCAGAGGCTATGAACATGTCAAAAGAATGTGTTTGTCATATATTAAATCAACATTTAGACATGAGAAAGCTGTCCGCGCGTTGGGTGCCGCATTTGCTCATGTATTTGAATGAACATTTCCAATGCTCTGTTGGCGCAGTTTAGGTGCAATAAATCCGAGTTTTGCCGCCGCTTAATTACTGTAGATGAGACTTGGATACACCATTATACACCCGAAACAAAAGTACAGTCCAAACAGTGGACTGCAAAGGAAGAACCGGCTCCAGAAAAAGCAAAAACTGTTTTTTTCAGCTGAAAAAGTGATGGCGATTGTTTTTTGGGATAGTCATAGAGTTATTGTAATCAATTATCTCCAGAAAGGAGAAACCATTACAGGAGCATACTGCGCATCATTACTTGACAAGCTGAAGGCAGAACTTGCAGAAAAATGGCCACATTTGCAGAAAAAGAAAATCCTATTATTTTAGTTAATTGATGGAAATTAGTCATTTCTTCACACTAGCCATATATGGGCTAAGGTTTTTGATAGAGTCAACATGAAAAATTCAATGCCATGGCCGGGATTTGAACCTGGGTCTCCTGGTTTCTGTCCAGTTGCTCTAACCCATTGAGCTACCATGGCCAACGTGCTGTCCTGACACTAAATTCTCCATTTGACTCGTATATTTTCTCGGTAAACCACTAGGGGCTCTCGCATCCGAGATGCACCGTCTGTGGCGATTTACTATCATAAGTACTTGAGTCCCAGGCTTCATCATTTAACTCTTATTAGTTTAGTTAATTGATGGAAATTAATCATTTCCTCACACTAGCCATATATAGGCTAAGGTTTTTGATAGAGTCAACATGAAAAATTCAATGCTGTGGTTCAAATCCTGGCCATGGCATTGAATTTTTCATGTTGACTCTATCTGTCAAAAAGAAAATCCTGTTTCATCAAGACAACACACCCTTTCACACCTCAGCAGTTACAATGGCGAAAATCCACGAATTACAGTTTGAACTGCTTGACTACCAGATCTAGCCCCAAGTGACTTCTTTTTGTTCCCTCATCTGAAAATTGCGCTCCGACAGATTTTCGTCAAATTGAGAGGCAATCACCTTCGGGAACAATTATTTTGCAGAGAAAAACACTGAGTACTCTTTGGGTGGGTTGCAGAGATGGGATCATCACTGGGAGAAGTGTGTGGAGTTACAAGGAGACTATGTTGCAAAATAAACAAAAAATTTCTGAAAAATTATCTTGGATCTTTATCAGATCAGAAACTTTTCAGACTACCCTCCTATGTTGCAATATGCTTGGCAAAATGCAGGTACGACAGTGACATACCAGTATCATCATTTGCAGATATAATTAGTGTTGCTTTTTATGTGGGATTGCATGTGAAAGTGATTTGGAATGTGATACTCTGACTTTAGTGAGGTGTGAACATTGCTCTTATGCTTTGTTTGAACCACTTCATTGAAATCCTGCATCTTCACTTTGAAAACTATTACGAGGGGCAATCAGATATTAACAGGCCTTTGTTTACTGCGCACGCATAGTGCCGTATGGGTTCGAGGCTTTTACAACACATGCAGTGGGGTCCCTGGAAGGGGACAGTGGCCTTGGGAACTTGTTTGGCTCTGTCCCTCAGTTACTGCCGAGATGTCTGAGAGAGAGGTGCATCCAGCTGTTGTTCGAGTTATCAAGTTTCTTGTCAATGAAAATGTCGGTACAGCTGAAATTCGCCGTCGGTTACTCCTAGAGTTTGAGGAATGAACCCTTTCATGGTCCAGAGTTAAACATTGGTGCCATGATTTTAATGAAGGACATGAACGTGTTGAAAACTTGGCCCACCCTTGCCGCCCATGCACCAGCATCAATCCAGAAAACATCCAAGCTGTTCAAGACATCATCGAAGGAGATCGCCACATCACAGTGCTTGAGGTTTGTCGACAACTTCTCATAAGCTATGGGGGAGTGCCCAATCAATCATTCAAAGGGAGCTGAAATTGAAAAAAGTGTCAGCTCCTTGGGTTTCGCGGTATCTCACTGCATAACAGAAAGCCATGCGAGTTCAAATGTGTCGCATGCTTCTCATGTACTGCGAAGAAGAAGGTGATGCTTTTCTGGACAGAATCATAACTTGTGATGAGACATGGGTGCATCATTACACACCCACATCAAAGAGGGCCAGTCTGGAGTGGAGGAGGAATGGAGAGCAACCACCGGTGAAAGCCAAGTCACGACTGTGAGCAGGGAAAGTTTTGGCCACAGTGTTCTGGGACTCGAAAGATGTCCTTCTCATCGATTTCCTCAAACAAAAAGGAAAACGACGACGGACCATTAATGCTGCCTACTACTGTGACCTTCTCAGTCCAAGTTGCTTTCCAGTCAAAACGTCGCAGTAGCCCAATCAGAAATGTGTTTTTCTGCAGGATAATGCCAGACCACAAATTGCAGCAGCAACACAGCAAAAATTGGCTGAAATGCACTGGACTGCCCTTCCACATCCACCCTACAGCCCAGACCTCTCACCTTGTGACTTCATGCTAAGTCCACTCAAAGATGCTCTTGTTGGACGAGGAGACTCTCTCACAACCAATGAGAAGGTGAAAGACTCGTGTGCAACTGGCTTTGCACACGTCCTCTTACTTTCTTTGAAACTGGCATTAAAAACTGCCTGTCCGTTGGAACAAATGTATAGAAAAGATGGGTGAATATCTAGAAAAGTAAGAAAAATGTTAATTTCAATCATTCTTCATGATAAAATTTTCTGGAACAAAAGGTCTGTTTGTATTTAATTGCCCCTCGTATATCACAGTCAGGTGTGTAGTATACATGTGTTTTGTGCTATTAGAAGTACTTTAAGCTGAAGGCTTTTAGCACTGTTACACTGAACATGTAATTACATCCTGACATCATTGAATCACATATGATTTCGTTCCAGTGGTATTGATATCTTGTTACTTCATTTCTCTGTGTTATATTTCACTGAAGCAGAATGCATAGTTTTGCATGGAAATGACAGGGACCACTGTTTTATGATTGATTGTTATTTTAAGCAAGTTTTCATGCAGTTCCAAGCATTCAAGGCTGAGATGTTCCATGTCATTGAGGTTTCTTTTATCATTGATTGTTGCAGGTGCCCTTGTGAAGTATTTTGATTATGTAGCAAAAATGGACCATGATATAGAACCGGATTATGATAAATGCCGAGCCATATTTAAAGTTGGACTGAAGGACTTAGGGTGTCCAGTGGATGGGAAGTTGGAGTTTGTGAGTGCTAGCCCCAAGAGGAAAGCAGTAAAAGATCCTGTCGCCATAAAGACAAAGAAGGCCAAAAGTCCAAGACAGAAGTCTGCACCTCCACAATCTGAAGAGGTTGAAAGTGATGATGATCATGACACATTAAATGGACAGTACACAGATAATAATATGAACATCTCAACAGATGATGATATCATAGAAGACAGTCCTAGTCCTAAGAAGAGAACTCCTAAACCAAAAGCAAAATCAATTCCTAAAAAAGTAAGCAAACCAAGTTGGCGAGATTGTCCCACCATGAAGGCAAGTAATGTATTTAAGCCTGGAGTGTATAAACGACTGAATGAAAATGAGAAGTCTACCAGAAAACAAAAGTGACATCCTGATTGGAAATTTCAATAGATCTTCCAGAAGATATAAACAGACAATGAGATTTGTAACAAGATGCAAAAATTGTTTCATTTACTTGTAATACGATCCTGTGTAACAGGGGACAATAACCCAAAGCTTGGTGCCTTCAGTTTATTAGTACATCATAATTGTTTTATTTTTTACTTGTTATTTTAATGATGTAAAATGTGTAAAATTCTGCTAGAATGTGCTTGTTGTATAACACACGCTAAGTGCACAAAACATGAATTACTTTGTAAGTCCATTTTTAATAAAAAGCTCAATAATATTTTCTATATAATGCTTTTGTATATTTCTTAAAAAAGTATTTTACACTTCTAGAAATTGTATCAGTTTAGGAGAGCATTTGAAGACGCATTAAGAGCAGATTTTGAAGAAAGTAAACCAACTTTTGATAATAGAATTGCATTTTCTAAAAGGGGATCAAAGACTGGTTTACAATAACAAGAATGGTAACCACAACAGAACAAATAAAATTAGGTGGTTTGTTTTTCACACTGTCGGACCTCAGAGGTTGAAAATGTAAGCAGCTGCTCCTGAAACTTGTCCCTCAAAAATTAAAAAGTGATGTAGTGTGAAAAAAAAAAAAGAATATTGCGACTTTGTGGGTTCGTAAAATTAAAAGTTCATTGCAGAAATTCAAAATGCTCTTTATTTCCATAGAAAGACACTTGTACAACTCTGATATCAGCAGAATGATGTAACACGCACGTGCAAAACCTTCAAGTCCACCTGCTGTATGTCTGCACTGCACCGTTAGCAACTCTCATCTGACTCTTCTCTCCACCACTCAGCTCCCAGCGAACTGTTATTTAAACCAAGAAGCTGTTCTCGAGGTTTCTTGAAACCTGTCACGAAGTCTCTCAGACCCTCGCGGTGGAGCGAGAATCGTCCAGACCATCTCCGTCTCTTTCTCCCTCCGTTGCTCTCTCTGGGCAAGGCTTGGGCGCTATCTGTCTCTTTTACTCCGCGCTTCCCTCTCGCTCGGCGTTCGCTTATGAGCGGCCTCGTGACAGTATGAAATGTTTAATTCATTAATTTGGATGACACTGTTACTAAATCTCTTTGAACATCAGTTAAGAACAACAAAGTTAAAAAGAGCTGTCACCCTGTACATGACAGAGATCTGGTGTTAAGGTGAGGAGCGGGCTGTTCACTCGCAAATACCTAACAAAAGCCAGGAAATAAACTAACCTTTTTGTGCTGTTAATTTCAGAGCCTTTGGTTATGCCTTCTTGGGAACTTTAGGCTTTGGAAACAATTGTTTTCAAGAGTGTTTAAGAGTGTGCTAAAACGAGTTGTCCAGTCTGTGAGAATCATACAATTACAAGGTCTTAAGTGGACAGAACACAGCAAGTCGTGTTGCTTGAATGTGCAACAATGACATATACTGGTGTCATGATTACTTTATGTGGCGATGTAAACAAAGCTGACTGTAATTGGAGGGAATATTTTATTCCCATCTGGCAAACATGTGCGCTTCAATGAACTATGCAAAGTTTAGCTTTGCCGTTTTCAATTTAGCACTTTTTTTTTTGTTAATATTAAATGCAACATATTTTTCCTTTTGTATGTTAAAAAGTGACCATGCTTACAGCAATTATTCAAATATTTTATTTCTTCACATAACCCTACCTCATTTGTAAATTAAAAAGTAATGCAACGGTCTTTCTGCAGAATAACAGTGCTAAATATCTGCGTATATTCAATTTGGTAATGACTTGAAAGTTCTACTGACATGCAACTGAAAAAAAAAAAAAAAATACTCTATGTACCTAATTGGGACAGCGGACAAATTCCTTAAATGACTTCCACTTCCGAATTTTCCTTTGATAATTCCTGCACCACAACAATATATCTTAACGCTCAACAATTATATTTTTCTGTTTCTGTTCACAAATTCAAAACCTATGTCGAGAAGAATGGTGTGGAAGCTCATTGTTCTAAAGCTCGGAAAATCAGGATCATGTGTACTGCTTGAAGCACTTTTGTAATTGTAGGTAGCTCGTTTCTTTCAAATAAACCTTGCAACAAATAGCACTTTTATCAAATACTTCATATTCACCTTCCACAATTAGTTTCTTTCTTTTTCAATGTTTTCCTGGTGTGGAAAGCTGGTCTGTCATCATTTTGGGTATTATTATCCGGTATTTTTCACACAACTTGTAAAACACATTCGATATAATTTGTTTTTCACCACTTTTTAACAATTTCCCTCTGTGATGTTTGCATATTGCACAAAAGCAGCTATGTTGTGCAAATGATTGTGTCCCTTTTCCTCCTGCCTTTAAACTGTCCAACTACAACATGCACTCTCATTAATGCACAAATTACGCTTACATATATCTAAAATACTAATTATTCATGTGTGATTAGAGGAATTCAGTAACAGTGATGTCAAAATTAATTGAAAAAACTATTTGTAGTCTTATTAAATTATAGATGAGTCATATTTATTACACATTAGCTTCACTTATGTATCTATATTGAGGACATGTTTTGCAAACTATCGTTCATATCGTCGGCTCTAATGCGACTAAAGCTTGATCCAGTGGTGTAGGTAGTTCTGTAGTTGCTGCTGCCATCTGTTGATTTTGTGATGAATTTAAATGTGGTGTTGTCTTCTGGCGGGATTTCAAAGTTCATTAGTTGGTTTTTATGTTTTTCTATGTATATTCTCTCCCATATGACGAGTTCACAATGTGTTTGTACATATTTTAGTAATTTGGTGCTATCTTCAATTTCATGATTTTCAGACCAGAAATGAGCTGCTATTTTGGACTTATCAATATTTTCGTACCTTAAGTGCCTGAAGTGTTTTTTCTTTCTAGTGCCTATGTTTCTTTTTGTCCTCCCTATGTAAATTTTTTCACAGTTTTTACACTTAATCTATACACTAGGTTTTTTGGTGAGAATGTTATACAGTATTTCTTGAATATTTTTTGGAACTTTTTTGTGGCCCAGGGGTGGTAAGTAAATTTAACAAATCTAATTTCTTGTTTTATTGGTGAAAGAGCTGTGATCTGTTTTAATCTTTTTTGAAGTTTGAATTATTTTAGTTTTTTATCTACAAGGCTTTTTCCATATCCATTTTTAATTGCAGTTTTTAACCGCTTCGCCGATGGCCATTTAAACCCTGCACGGCCGGGAACGGATACCCAATAAACAGAACAAGACATTTAAATTGTTAAATGCTGCAAAAATGCTTCATAAATAAATATTCGTATCTTCCGTATTTACTAAGTTATTTTGTTATTCGTAAACCTACGCTAGACATGTACTGGTCTACAGATGACATGCTAGCTACCCCATTTTTTGGGAAATGCATGTCAAATAACAGGTTTACTTCCATTTTGCGCTTCCTTCATTTCACCTGCACAGAAAATGTGAATGATAAACTATCCAAAATCAGACCAGTTTTTGATTACATTATTTCAAAATTCAAAGAAAATTATGTGCCTAGTGAAAAGATCACTGTTGATGAAAGCTTGATGCTTTGGAAGGGCCGTTTAGGTTGGAAACAATACATCAAAACAAAGAGGGCCAGATTTGGCATAAAGAGTTTTGATGTATGTGAAAGTAAAACAGGATATCTTTACAATAGCTGCATATACACTGGCCAAGGGACTGATAACACCGGAGACAAAGATTTGGGGTTATCTGGTTCCATAGTAATGCACCTGATGGAATCTGTACTTGATCAGGGTAGGACTGTATATTTAGATAATTGGTACAGTTCCCCTAAATTATTCATGGCCTTACACAAAAGAAAAACAAATGCAATTGGAACAGTACGCTCAAATCTTATTGGTTTGCCAAAAGATGTGAATACGAAGGCTCTAAGAAGAGGAGAAATGCAGGTGCATCAGCTCCCACCCTTGACCTATGTTGCTTGGCAAGACAGGAGGGTTGTTACAGCATTATCCAATTGCAGCTCTAAGATTTTGATGATTGACACTGGAAAAATTGATGCTCGTAACAAAATGTCAATTTTCAAGCCCGATATTATCCAGGAATATAATATGCATATGGGTGGAGTGGATCTAGTAGATCAGGTATTACACGCATATCCCTCTTTGCGAAAAACAATCAAATGGTATAAAAAAGTATTTTTACACCAGCTGGATATAACCATATACAATTGTTTAGTAATTTGGAGAGCTCTAAACCCACGGAAGACAATGACGTACCTGGACTTTCGCATATCAATAGCTCGCAGCCTAATTGAGCAGTATAAAATTCAGAGACCTCTCCATACTGGGGGTAAAAAATCCACCACCCCAGCACCCCTCAGACTTGAAGGAAAACATTTTCCTAAAAGGGTACCACCCACAGCAAAAAAGTCACGTCCCTTCAGAAAATGTTTGGTGTGCCGCAAGAAAGCTGTCCGAAAGGAAACTAGTACGATTTGCCGTGAATGTGGAGATGTGCCCTTGTATGTTTATCCCTGTTTTGAGGTGTACCATTCAAGAAAAAACTTTTAAAGGTAAGCTTTTACTTATAGAATTTATTTAAATTTACTGTAAAACATAAGGTTTAAAGGAATTATCATTAAATATGCATTAAATGCATGTATGTGCAGGACGTCTATACACGTCCATATCGGTTTGGGGCCTTTTAACTTGGACGTCATATGATGTCCATATCGGTGAAAGGGTTAAGATTTGATGGTATTCTTTTTGGTATTCTTGTGATTTGTTACCAATAAACAATTACAACATTAAAAACGTACTTAACAGTAATAATAATGATAAGATAAAACCAGAAGAAAAGTCAGGCATTTACAAGATTAAGTGTAAAGACTGTGAAAAAAATTTACTTAGGGAGGACAAAAAGAAACATAGGCACTAGAAAGAAAGAACACTTCAGGCACTTAAGATACAAAAATATTGATAAGTCCACAATAGCAGCTCATTTCTGGTCTGAAAATCATGAAATTGAAGATAGCACCAAATTACTAAAATATGTACAAAAACATAGTGAACTCGTCATATGGGAGAGAATATACATAGAAAAACATAAAAACCAACTAATGAACTTTGAAATCCCGCCAGAAGACAACCCCACATTTAAATTCATCACAAAATCAACAGATGGCAGCAGCAACTCCAGAACTACCCACACCACTAGATCAAGCTTTAGTCACATAAGAGCCGACGATGTGAACGATGGTTCGCGAAACATGTCCTCAATATAGGTACGTGAGTGAAGCAGATGTGTAATAAATACGACTCATCTATAATTTAATAATTATTCTGCTTCACTGTGGTGTTCCAATACATTTAAATTTCAATATTTGTAGTCTGTTGTTTTTTATGCTTTGTCACTTACATTTTTTTATTATTGAGGGAGTAGTTTCAGAAGCCATCGCTTCCATCTTCAACCTCTTTCCAATTAACGTCTGTGTTGTTTGCTCTCTTCCACTGCTAGAAAGACTTCTGGAATTATAATCACACAATAATATGAGCAGAGTTAACTTTTGGGGCTGAATGTTGACTCTATTGACTCATGTTTTAAGCTTTTGTGGATGAAGTATGGTTAATGTACGTCATGGCCATGAAGAAGTGTTAATGTATGTTTTGTCATGAGAGATATCTGACTGCATAGGAACATCATTTCCAACATCATCTATGATGTGGCTTCTGTAATTATTGGATAAGAAATTTAAGGGCTATGAACCTCCAACTCTGCTCACATTATGCTTCCTAAGTCCCAAACCAATTTGGAATATTTCAGAAATGGTTAATGCTTTAAACATTTTGACATAAGTAAATACTTAAGACTACATCTACTTGGTGTAGTAGATGTTTTATCTCTTAACCACTTTTGGCTTGCATTTTCCAATTCTTCAACTTTTTGAAGTGCTTGATCATATAATTTTTTCTTTTATTATTGTGGTCATACAAAGAGTGATTCAGTCAATCTTAGTGACCTGCTTTTTAAACATTTGACTATTCCTTCAATCTCCTTGTTCCTACAACAAAATGTGAAATGAAACAATTCCTGGAAAAATTTGTCTGGATTAAGATGAAGTAGATATGAAAATCAGATTTTTTTTTTTTTTTTTTTTTTTTTAAGAATAGTTTGTAGAACAGATAGAAAATAAATGACAATGAATGGAGAAAGTCATGTGAAGTATCACATTGGACTGGACTATGCAATGGAGAGCATTCAGCACAGAGGTCCAAACTTGGTCTATTATACCTATACCCCCAAGTGTGCGCACCCCTGGAGGAAGGATGAGGTGAGGGGAGACAGGGCGGCTGTCCCTAGGGACCATGATAGTGTAGAGGGCTGTCATACTGAAGGAGCAAGTTTTACCAGGAGCACATCATCCTGCCATGTAATGCCGAGATATTCACTGACACTTCTACCCTGAAAGAGACCACCAGATGAGAGATGATGTTAAATGATAATAGAGATGAAATGGAGAGACAGGAAATTCTGGGAATGTAATTAACATACTCAGCATTCACCTGGTGACTTGAGAAAGCCCTAAAAATATCATGGGTCAGGTAAGTCAGCCACAGGAATTGAACCTGGACCTCCTGAATGCTGGCCACAGATGAAACCGCCTGAGCCATCACGCCCGGTAAGTAACATTAAATTTCTGTATCAGTTACAATCACTTGGAGTGAGCTTTAATGAAAGAAGGAGCAAGCTACAATTTAGGAAGCACTTTCAGTTTCAAATTTACCAGTTTCTCTAGTCATTCAGAATAGAGTCCTTCACTATTTCTAGAAAATGCAAGATGCATTCCATTTTTGTTGCAAACATAAACATACAGGATGTAGCAAAAAGTATGTAGAAAATTTGAGAAAAACATTTCTTGGGGATAGAGGATAAAAAAGTTTTTTATGAACATAGGTGCAAAATTAAGTTGGAATTTTCAGTGTAGATTTGCCTTCAGTCAGTCTTTAGTGACCTGCTTTTTAAACATTTGACTATTGCCTCAGTCTCCTTGCTCCTACAACAAAATGTGAAATGAAGTCATTTTTGCAACCCCCCGTCGCATGTACTCCCTAATGTACTGAGTTAGACCTGGAGAAATTGTTTTGTCTGGCAGCCTTCTACAACACGAGCACAAAGAGTCTCTACATCTGGAACTGGAGTTGCATAAACAAGAGATTTGAAATGTCCCTACAAATAAATCATTAAGGATTATGAACCAAAAGAAGAGGACACACTAGTCTTGTTTGATGTTAAATCACTGTTTCACAGCATACCAGTTAATAAACTCCCACCGTTGATAGAAAAATGGCTCAAATCACTTGGAATGTCATCACCTGAAATTTCAGATTACATCAAACTAACCAAATTATGCATAGAACAAAATTTCTTCCAGTTTCAAACAAAATATTTCCACCAAACTTCAGGGTTAGCAATGGGCAACCCCTTATCACCCTTCCTGGTCGATCTGTACATGAGTGCATTAGAAATAAGGATCACCAAAGGTTTCCCTTGGATGTTCAAACTCTGGCAACGATATATCTTTGCAATAGTACCAAAAAACACATCAGTGATGCACTTAAACTTTTAAATATCCAAGAAAAAAGCATCAAGTTCACTGTAGAAATAGAAAAAGACGAGTATTTACCATTTTTGGATCTAAAAATAATGAGGAATAAAAACAGACTAAACTTTGGCATTTACAGAAAACCAACACAGACAGACAACTACATAAAAGCTAATGGCCACAACCCAAGATCCCACAAACAGGCAATCTTCAATAGTTTAGCACACAGACTGGTAAACATCCCTCTCACAGCAGAAGAATACAAAACAGAATACAACAAAATTATTGAAATAGCACAAAAAATAACTTTCCCAAATCATTAGTAGACAAAAAAAGTGAACTTAGCAAAAAAGAAGAAACTAATAAAGGAAACCACAACCCTCTCAGCTACAGAAACTAATATGATTTTCAAAAAATTCACTTACCATCCATGGGCCTTTGATAAATTCGAAAAAGTCTTCAGAAAACAAAACATTCAACTAGCACCAGTCAACCATTACTCCTTAAAAAACCTAATTTGCTCAAACATCAAAGATGCCATTCCATCTAACAAAAAATCTGGTATATATCAAATTGAATGTTGTGTCTGTAGTCAAATTTAAATTGGAAAAACCAAAAGAAATTTAGAAACAAGAGCAAATGAACACTTTAGAAACATAAAATATAAACAATTAGAAAAATCAGCAGTTGCCACACATATCTGGGAAAAAAACCACAACATAAATCCAGAACCAAAACTACTAAAACATACATCAGGAAAACAAAAACTATCCACAGGGGAACAAATCTTCATTTCAAAAAATAGGAACAAAGTATTCAATTTTGACATGCCCCAGAAAGATTTGTTCAGCAAGTTCCTTGAACTGCCACCAGAGGAGACTTCCAACAAAATATCGCCAGCTACATCACTGAGAACCAGTCGATGGCCGGTTGAAAATGGAGGCGAAGTCTCTGAAACATGTTCCGGGAAAATTTAAAAGTAAGTGTTGTTTAGTGTCATTAATCAACTCCCTTTAGATTTAATTTAAAAATTAGTTGGTTTAATCCCAGACAACCGCAAAGTGAAATTTGTGGCGGACAACATGGCACTGGGGCAGGTTTTCTCTGGGATCTCTTACCTTCCACTCCACCTAATAGAAACTATTAAAAAAGTCTATAAGAACACAAAGAGCACAACACCACAAAATAGAGAAAATAAATTTAGGCTTAAGACAAGGATGCAGTATGTCTCTGCTACTTTTAACATTTATATGGACGAAATTATGAGACAATGGATTAGTAGAATAGGAATATATACCATAAATCTTAATGCAAATAACTTTGTAACATCCATTACATTTGCAAATGACCAGGTTATTATTTCCAACTCAGAAGGCAATACACAAGCTAAACAAAATCTTAAAGGGGTTTAATATGACTATATCCCCAAATAATTATTGATATTTATTTGTTCAGTATCCATTACAAATTCAGTACAATAAAATTTAACATAGAATATGCTATTAAATTTTAGATGAGTCGCATTTTTTACACATCTGCTTCACCTTCGTACCTATTTTGAGGACATGTTTCGCAAATCTTCGTTTGCATCTACGGCTCTTGTGCGACTGACGCTAGATCCAGCGGTGTGGGTAATTCTGGATCTAGCGTCAGTCGCACAAGAGCCGTAGATGCAAACGAAGATTTGCGAAACATGTCCTCAAAATAGGTACGAAGGTGAAGCAGATGTGTAAAAAATGCGACTCATCTAAAATTTAATAATTTTTCGCTTCACTGTGGTGTTCCAATACAGTTGAATCTCGATATATAGAATATGCTGTATAATAACATCCTGTACAAGTACATGAAATTGCTGACCTAAGATTTACTCGCTGACTCAGGTCCCCTGGCTATAAGCCTTTGGTTTCTCTGAGCAGCTTGATGTCATTTCTTCTTGACCTTTGCTTATTTTACCGTAATCCACTTTTCTCTTATCCTATATAAGAATTCTCCTATACATCTATTTTTCTTTTCTCCCATCCCTGTTAGCATGTGTACGCCAATATCTCTTTGGTCACATTGTCCCATTTCTTATTCCATATTTTTCTCCTGTAATTTGTTAACTCCTTACATTCTATCAGGTAATGAACAGTGCTCTCTTCATCTCCACAAAATTCACATATCCCTATCTCATTACTTCTCAACCCTTTTAGATATATTATTGTTACTCTCATCCATGCTATGCCTTCTCTTCCAGTTTTGTCACATTGATCTGTATATTTTTCCCTACCCCATTCTGTCTTTAATTGCTTATAAAATTTCAAAGATTTCTTTTCTTCTATACTTTCCCATATCTCTTGTCTATGTCTTGTACTCTTGTTCTCACTTCCTTCCAAAAACCGCTATAATTTGTCTCCTCTGCTCTCTATAAATCTCCCATACCTATCTTTGATACCATTCTTTCCAAATCTAACCATCAACTGTTTGTGTTCTTAATGCTTTTCTGTTGCTTCATGCTCAGATTCAATAATTCCCCTTTCTGCTCTTTGATACACTTATACCAGAATTTCAGTATTCTCTCTATTATTATTCCCCTCCTTTTTGTATTACCCGACTCTAGTAATGCCACTTCTCTTGGTGCCGATTTTGGCAGCCCTAGTAGTCCATACATCTGGTCTAATTGTGTTCCTATCTCTGATGTGCCCCATACATTGTTCTGGGTTCAACGACCGCTTCATACATTCTTTCTAACCTTCTAACTGACATCTCCAGTTTATGTTTACATATTCTTACTTCTGACATTGCCGCCCTGTCATTAGCCATCACTTTTCTGGCTTGTGCAGCCCATCCTCCACTGCTACACATCCTCACACCTAAATAGTCATACTCCTTTACCACTTCTAACTTTTGCCCGCCTCGGTAGCGTAGATGGTAGCATGTCTGCCTCACGTTCAAGAGGTCCCGAGTTCGAATCTCAGTCAGGGTGAGTTACCTGGATAAGGTTTTGCCGGGGTTTTCCCTTATCCTTGAAGACGAATGTCAGGTAAATCTAAGCTCCAAGGACCCTGGACTCATTTGAACATCATTTCACCCAATTCATTCACCGTCCGATATGACTTAACGTTGGAGGATGTAAATTACAAAAAAAAAAAAACCTTCTACTTTTTGATCTCCTATGAACCATTCCTCTCCTTTCCTAAGTATCGATCCTCTTTTAAATACCATTATTTTTTATATTTTGCTGTTTATTCTTAGTCTGCAGTCAGCTCAAAACCTATGGATTGCCTCAATTGATTTTTGTAGCCCTATTACGGGAATTGCTCCTACTGTTAAATCATCCGCATACAATAAACCAGGAATCTCTTTGTTCATTATTATTATTGGGCAATGGGCACTGATTTCCTTAACCCTATTAGTTCATCTATAAATGAATCAAATAGTATAGGACTCAATTTGCACCCCTGTCTTAAGATCTCCAAATAAAAGTAAAGTGATGGCTTTTAAAGGTAAAGAGAGTATTAGATCCAAAATTGTAATAGAAAATAATAATATAGAACAGGTAGACGAGTTCAAATACTTGGGTTATTACATGTCATATAAGAAAGAAACAAACATAATTAAGTCAGAAAAATTCAACTATATACATGGAACAATAAAAAGAAATCTAAGAAAATAAAGCAAGTAAAGATACCATTCTAAAATTTTACAAAGTAATGTCAGTACCTAAATACTATATGGCAGCGAAGTATGGGTCTTAGCCGATAAAGATAAAAGAAAACTTGAGGCAAATGAAATGAAATTTCTAAGAAGTATTGTGGGATATAGAAAATCGACCACAAATGAAATGACGATATCACTAACAAACGTAGGCTTTCACGGCCGGCGTCTTGTTCAGTAGAAGATTCTGGGCTGTAAGGCTGTGGTCCACTGGGTTTCTTCATCTCTCTGCCCGACATTTCGCTTGCAACTGCGGCAAGCATCATCGGTGGCATAGAAAAGTCCTCCTTGTACTCTTTGTAGCTACTTTACCAGTAGCTGTATTATGGAAATAAGCTCTATTATGGTGTTCATATACTTTTATATCCTCTGTATGCAAGAAGTGTTTACCCAAAGTTTTGACATACCTTTTTGTTATATTCTGTATATTCTAACCAAAATCACCAGAGCCAATTTTGAAAATTTCAAAAATCAAAATTGAATTTGGAATTTCTTTTCTGTCATTTTGTGTCTCTTTTCAAACTAATTTAGTATAATTTTAGTTAATTGATGGAAATTAATCATTTCTTCACACTAGCCATGTACAGGCTAAGGTTTTGATAGAGACAACATGAAAAATTCAATGCCATGGACGGGATTTGAACCACTTATCTCCTGGTTTCCATCCAGTCGCTCTAACCCATTGAGGTTAGAGTTGGCCATGGTAGCTCAATGGGTTAGAGCGACTGGATGGAAACCAGGAGATCCATGGTTCAAATCCCATCCATGGCATTGAATTTTTCATGTTGACAAATTTAGTATAGTTTTGAAACTTTATGATTTATTAAGCCATATTTATTTGTGCAACACAGATCAATACAACTATCAAACATGACCTTTTCTTTGTTCTAAAGGATGAATTGGCCTGCAGAAGCCATTCACTTGTTTTCTTTAATTATAAAGTATTTCAAAGTTTAGACACTTTGTTTTGTCTTGCCAATGTATGTTGCTTTGTTCTAAAGTAATGAATATATTGATGAATTGAAGGTTCTGAAGAAGTTAAGCAAATTACTTGGTATTAAATACAAGGAAGAATTTAGGAGAAGGGGGAATTGTTAAGTGAGCTTTTTACTGTCATAAGTCTTCCTTTGTTAATTCTTATTTAGCATTCTCAAAACCTGACATCTTCTGGCGACACACTCTTGTTGTTTGTGTAAGCATGTAATTATTAACAAATATTAAAATGATTCCCATTTTAATATGTGGAAATCGTTTCCCTCCTGAGAACTAATAAATGTAATGTTTTAATGAACCAGAATGTAAGGAAATATTTTTGTATTCACAAAATAATGTGACATCTGGGTTTTAAATAGTCGCCTGTGTAGTTAACTGAGAACGGAAAGAATACAATTTACAAAGAAATGTTGGTGTTTTGCACTACAAGATGAATATTTTAACATTTGAGCCAATGCGAGAAAAGTGATAAGCTGTCAATTAAGGTTACCTCCTTTGTTATTGTTACGTGTATTAGAAGATAGTTACAATACGGGAGAAAAACTGGCAGCTTCATTTATTTTACTACAATACATAGAGTAGCATTTTATGATTAAGGAATGAATATTGCATTTATATTTTTGATCCACTTTTGTTTAGCTTTAAGTAAACATGGCGGCAAAGAAGGAAAAATAATACTTAGAAATGACAGGCAGTGAGAGCGATTGTGGACCATTTACTTGCGTGAACTGCGGTAATCGAATGTCAGAACTTTTTAGGAGATACAGTCCTACAGTTCTGAAATTGATGAACTGCGTAAGTTATTCAGTAATTTTTATCCCATTTATGCACGGGCATGATGCTTTGCTTATTTGGGGTTATGTTGCTTTTCAGGGAAGTTTAGCAGATAGCATAATGGCTGCTGAAAGCCGGTTGACAACTAAAAAAATGAATGGCTTAAACATGTCCATTTAAAGCATTAAAATGGAAGTTAGCTCCTGAAAGTGGAACTTCTCTACCCAAGTAATCAATATGTATGATGCACCTTTGAATTATAAGTCATTTTCTTTTCTGAGTTTAATTCACTGCTTTGAGAGGATCTCAATTGATTTATACCTTCTATGGTGATTTTTTTTTTTGTTGTCTGTAAAGGGAAGAGAAGGGGAGGCATGGATGGACGGCAGTAATCTCGCGTTAAACTCAGTTGAATCGAATATTTACAACCTACATAGGGCGAAACCAAATAATTTGGGGTGAACTAAGAGCAGTGTTACGGAGGCGTTATATTGTACATTAAAATGCCGAGAAAACCAACTACAACTAACAGAAATCGCGCTCTCATAATAACGGGTCCAGTTCCGTCAAGCTCCTGCGCATATTTTCGAAAACTCTTACGCCGATGGGTTTGTATGAAGGGTACTTTCGTCCATGGATAATTGTTGCTTTCACAGAATACAGATCCATTACAGAATTAAAATGTTTAAGCCAAGTTGTTAAATGCAGCAAAATCCAAATGTCAGATCTAGAGAAATGTAAATGTGCTTATTAGAGGTTCTGTTTTTTTGACACGCGAGAAAGGAAGGAGATAAACATGCAACACTTTTGTTTCATTTCACACGAAGCAATATTCTGCATTTCGCGGTGAAAAATTTGATATTTATTAATGTAATCTTCAAATTATTTATCTTTTTGTCACGTTTTCACTAACAAAACGTTTATATCAAAACAATTCTGAACTAGATAAAAATTTGTTATTTAACTAATGTATTCCGTGAACATTTGCATGATTCCCATTTTGTTCGTCCGTGTTGTCTCCCATTCCTGTTGTGTAGCATTTATATGTCTATGTGGTATCTATTGTTAAGGAAAATAACAAGCAAATTACATTTCTCATCACCATAGAGATTTGTAATTTCTATGAATTACTTGGGTTGTGATGTATCTGTTTCAACATGTTTTATTTATTTGGTAACCCTGACGTAAGGTTTTGTAATGTGAACCTTGATTCGATGTTCAGCATGTGGAGCAGAGTTACTATTTTGGTTTATGACCTCTTTGAAATTACTCTATCCAAATCAGTACTTTGCTTTCCTGTGACCATGTTTTGACTTTATATATTCATTGAGAACTTCTGCATCATTGACAGGCCAAATACAAAACAAAAAGTAAGATACAGAGATGCAAATATGAATGTCTGGAGTAAATTCATGCGTTAGGTGATGTTTGTCATAGCCATGGTCCAGATTTTGATGACGTTATCTTTTAATAGTATACTTACTGCTAACATGTACATACATATTTTCATGGGTCCGAGATTGTGAAAGTGCATATTTGTTAGGTCATTGCTTATCTTTTATAACATCCCCTTACTTAGAGCTTTTCTTTTTAATTGTGTGTGTTTATTTAGTAACTTTCTTGGATTTAGAAGGAATGCCTATATAAATATTTTGTATATTATCATAACTTTTCAAGCATCAAAAATTTCACCATTCTGCTGATACATACAAAAATAACTTTGTCTATCCTTTACTCTAATTCTTGGGGAGAAAAATTACATTCCTATTTAATGGTTAATCTAGAAAAAGTTGCTTTTGTATGAAGGGATGTTTAATGTCAGGGAGCAGGAATGTTATAGGGATGAGATGGGTAAAATAAGTTACATCGGATGATGAATTAAATGGGTGAGATTGTACACAAATGAGCCCAGGGTCCATAGAGCTTATAGTTACCAGAAATTGATCTACAGGATAAGGGAAAACCTACAATGTTAAATCATATCGGACAATGAATGAAATGATATTCAAATGAGCCCAGTGTCTATAGAGCTTATAGTTACCATTCAGTCGTCTTTCAGGATAAGAGAAAACCTCCAACGTTAAGTCATATCGGATGATGAATAAAATGAAGTTCAAATGAGTACAGGGTACATAGAGCTTAGAGTTACCAGACATTCATCTTTCAGGATAAGAGAAAACCTCCAATGTTAAGTCATATCGGATGATGAATAAAATGATGTTCAAATGAGTACAGGGTACATAGAGCTTAGAGTTACCAGACAATCATCTTTCAGGATAAGAGAAAACCTCCAACGTTAAGTCATATCGGACGATGAATGAAATGATGTTCAAATAAGTACAGGGTACATAGAGCTTAGAGTTACCAGACATTCATCTTTCAGGATAAGAGAAAACCTCCAACGTTAAGTCATATCGGATGATGAATAAAATGAAGTTCAAATGAGTACAGGGTACATAGAGCTTAGAGTTACCAGACATTCATCTTTCAGGATAAGAGAAAACCTCCAATGTTAAGTCGTATCGGACGATGAATGAAATGATGTTCGAATGAGTACAGGGTACATAGAGCTTAGAGTTACCAGACATTCATCTTTCAGGATAGGAGAAAACCTTCAACGTTAAGTCGTATCGGACGATGAATGAAATGATGTTCAAATGAGTACAGGGTACATAGAGCTTAGAGTTTCCAGAACTTGGAGGCATTCACATATACAACACATTGTACTTATCATGGGCTGGTCATTGTTTGCAGGAGTGGTGGAATATCACAGTAGCAATAGAAGCATGTTGAGATTATGTCCTGAGCTTTAATTTCTGAAGTTAGGAGCTTTTTGCATACTTAAGTGTGGCATTTGTTTTTGAAATATATAATTAAACAAGATTTCTGTAATATAATTTTGAGTCAAACTGTACTTTATGCTCCATATATTGCTAGGTTTATCTAAAATGCATTTCGTTAGGAACTTCATAACATCCTGTGCCCATAGCTCAGTTGGTGAGGCACCTGCATGCCATGTGAGGGGTCCCAAGTTCAATTCCCGGCTAGGGATGGGGATTTCTCTCCAACCAAGATGATTCCTCACCTTCCCCAGAGTCTGGAAGTATGAGTGAGAGTGTGAATGTGTGTGTGATCTAATGATGCAACACAACTATTATGAGATAATACCATCGATATGTTCCTAAGGAGAACGGCTGCTGATATGACCATTGGAGTTAAAGGTGGGGTATAAACAGAACAAATAAAACAGGAATTTGAATATTAGCCTTAAAGAGCATTTTAGGAACATAAAGAACAAAGAAAAGACAAATTGACAGTAGCATTTGAATAGTTAAAATAAAAGCGTTGTTAACTGTGAAGCTACTGTCATGTATAAAGACTAGAATTGAGTCATACCTTTTAAAACTTGTAACTTCACTCACGTCCTTTTACAAAATCAGGAACGTTTTCAAAACTGTTGCAGTTTCATCCTCAGCTGATTAGCGACTCATCACAGTTGGTTGTTGTCTGGATCTCTTGTAATTGGCTCCTTCTCTCGGAAGATTCGTTACATAAGTTCAGTAGATCACTTACTGATGGCACATCAAAATTTACAATATGTGGAATGTTTTTAATAATAACAATTTTTTCCCATGTTGTAAGTTCAAGTTTGTTGACAATGGTTTTAGTAGTTTGATCTCCTCTCCGATGTGGTGGTTACCATTCCAGAAATGAAAAGCAATAGCTGATTTTTCTGTTTGTTTATATTTTATGTTGCTACGGTGTTCTGTGAATCTAGTTTTTAAATTTCTCTTTATCAAATCAATATAAAATTTGTCACAGTCTTCACAATTTATCCTATATATGCCTGATTTTTGTTCTGGTGGGATTGTGTTTTTTAAGGGATTATTTAACAAGTGAGAATAGGATATAGGATACATTGGAAAACTGTGACAAATTTTATATTGATTTGATAAAGAGAAATTTAAAAACTAGATTAACAGAACACCGTAGCAACATAAAATATAAACAAACAGAAAAATCAGCTGTTGCTTTTCATTTCTGCAATGGTAACCACCACATCGGAGAGGAGATCAAACTACTAAAACCATTGTCAACAAAATGAACTTACAACATGGGAAAAAATTTTTATTATTAAAAACATTCCACATATTCAACATTTTGATGTGCCATCAGTGAGTGGTCTACTGAACTTACGTAAAGAATCTTCAGAGAGAGAGAGAGAGAGAGAGAGAGAGAGAGAGCCAATTACAAGAGATCCAGACAACAACCAACTGTGATGAGTCGCTAATCAGCTGAGGATGAAACTGCAACAGTTTTGAAAACGTTCCTGATTTTGTAAAAGGACGTGAGTGAAGTTACAAGTTTTAAAAGGTATGACTCAATTCTAGTCTTTATACATGACAGTAGCACACCATTTTGGGAATGAGAATGATGATACAGAACAAGAAATGCATTGGGATAGGTAGAGGAAGATTTAAAATTTCAATGCCACAACCCATATATTTGAACCACGGATCTCCTGCTCTCCGTGCGGTTGCTCTAAACCATTGAGCTACCATGGCCAACATGCCAATATTACATTAAATTCTCCAACTGACTCATATCTTTCCCAGTAAATCTTTAGGGGCTCTCATATACAATGAAATACCTTTTGTGGCGACTTACTATGCTGTAAGTACTTAATTCCCAGGCTATATGGTTACCACCATTAGGTTTATTGATACAAATTAATCATTCTTCTACACTAGCTGTGTGTAGGCGATAATTTGGATAGGTAGAGTCACATTGAAAGAATTAAGTGGCATAGTAGTCGCCACAAAAGATATCTCATTGTATATGAGAGCCCCTAGTAGTCTACCGGGAAAATATGACTCGGAGAATTTAATGTCATGTCGGCATGTTGGCCAAGGTAGCTGAATGCTTAAGAGCAATCGGTTGGAGACTGGGAGATCCATGGTTCAAATCCTGTCTATAGCATTGAATTTTTCAATCTGACTTTACCTATCCAAATCATCTACATGTAGCTAGTGTGGAAGAGAGATCAATTTCCAAGAAACCCATTCATTAAAAAGTGTTCAGGGTCCGAATGCATTAATCACGTGGGAAAAGATATTCATGAAGAAATATGAAGGAAGGAAAACTATTCAATTTTGACACCACCTTGGAAGAGAACCCAAACTTCAAGTTCATTAAGATAATGACAGAGATGCCCCAAAGCCTCCAAGGAGTTCACTAAATCAAAATTCAACAGTCGACATTAGCTGAGAATATTAGGAAGGTCATAACGAAATGCGTAAACACTAGCAATAAATGGAGCCTGGAGTATTAGCTTGACTCAAAATTATATTAATTTTGTTTGTCATTGTATCATAGTTACTACTCATTGAGAAGATTTCTGTTTATATTTCAGGATCTGTGTCACAGCATTGCAGATAAGTACCTGGAGTATGACCCAGTGATCATCATCATAGACTTGGTGTTGCTCAATGAAAATGCCCTGCGACATATTCTCTACAACACACAGTTTAGGGTAAGTTGCAAGCTTTGTAATAGAAAACATTCATCTCTGTTTTATACACAGAGCTTTTGTGTGGATGTGTGACCACCCAATGGAGGGGTGGCACCAGGAAGTAAGCTGGTTTTAGGTGGAGTTGGCTGTTCATAGTTCCTTAAACTCAAGTGATAGATTTCTCATGAAAATTATAAATGATAATAATATACTTTTGTTATAGAGGAAGTTAGAAATGAAGTCCTTGCACTTTTACACATCTCTCACACTCTTCTAAAAGATTTGCAATAACTCCCATTAATTTTTTATGGTCAGATAAGCAAAATCATGTTTTCTGTATGAAAAAATTAAACACCGGTCAATATGGAGTGCTTGTTAAATTAGCCAACACACAGTTACAGAAATTAAATGGCTATTTTAAGCTCCATAGCCTTCTTCGGAACTGATTGAAAAAGATGGCTGACTATCCTCAAATATATAGCCTTCCTCATTGCGTAGCACTTATGAATAGCAGTGTACCATTGCTCTGTCTGGTTCACAGGAAGGATGACTTCACATTGTTCTATAGTTTTCTGCATCGTCCATCATCTGGATAGGGGTTCTCCCATCTTGAGTCTTCTGCGTGGTCGTCATCTGCTTAGGGTTGCTATTGCAAGTAGGGAAGTGTCGGCTATGTCCGCCTGGTGGCTATCACCGTCCACATCTAGTTTCGGAAAAACCACAGCAGATGGACTCACTAAACAATGAATTTTTTTCAATGATATCTGGAGTTGTGACTTCTACAGGATATCCAGATTGAGGCTTGTCACTAGTGCTCGTACGTCTCATTTTAAACTCTACAACCAACCTTTTAATTATTGTATATGAAGGGACAGAGCGAGGCTTATCACTAGTGCTCGTACGTCTCATTTTAAACTCTACAACCAACCTTTTAATTATTGTTTATGAAGGGACAGAGTGAGGCTCATCACTAGTGCTCGTACGTCACATTTTAAACTCTACAACCAACCTTTTAATTATTGTATATGAAGGGACAGAGCGAGGCTTATCACTAGTACTCATACGTCCCATTTTAAACTCTACAACCAACCTTTTAATTATTGTATATGAAGGGACAGAGTGAGGCTCATCACTAGTGCTCGTACGTCACATTTTAAACTCTACAACCAACCTTTTAATTATTGTATATGAAGGGACAGAGCGAGACTCATAACTAGTGCTCGTACGTCCCATTTTAAACTCTACAACCCACCTTTTAATTATTGTATATGAAGGGACAGAGCGAGGCTCATCACTAGTGCTCGTACGTCACATTTTAAACTCTACAACCAACCTTTTAATTATTGTATATGAAGGGACAGAGCGAGACTCATCACTAGTGCTCATACGTCCCATTTTAAACTCTACAACCAACCTTTTAATTATTGTATATGAAGGGACAGAGCGAGGCTTATCACTATACCTTGTTTCACGTAAGCTTGCCCGGTAATCTCTTAACGGTCACGTGACCTCATCTCCTCTCATCGGCTGATGTTTGGTAGAGACTGTTTTGCGGTAAAAATTAGTTCGTTATTTAACATGGTGATATATCTTTATATGTTGAAAGAGAATTGTCAAATATTTACTTTCATAACTGTTTCAATTAAATATATTACGCAACAGAGTTAATTTATCTGAAATGCATGTTAATTCTTAAACAAAGTAAAGAGGAGGTTCCTTTGCATCTAGGCCTGCCTTTCTGATTACACAAGAGCACGTGCTTTAGCGGTAGTGAATTACATATATTTGTTTATATGAGTTTTATCACTGACCTTGTTCTGAACTGGATTAGTCATGTATTGTCATTAGAAGGTGTACTGTGCGCGTTCGAGAGATACGTTATTTTATCCATCGTTTATTGCGCATGTACTTATTATATGTATAATGGCAGAGTCTACCGCCAGTTTTTTGCTGAAGCATCGTAAGGGTAAGCCATTACAAAGCGGTGAAAAAAGAATTGTGTTGCATGTGTTTAATGCACTCACAGAGAAGAATCCGTCTTTGTCAGTGAGGGAAGTCGAACAGTTGTGCTCCAAACTTACAGGTGTGAGTGTTAGATCCGTAGGAACATCGCGACATGAAATTGAGGAAACAGGAAAACTTACCACTCCAGGCAAAAGCAGGAATAAACAAAAGTGCGTGCTCGGAGAAAATACGTGAAAAGTGTTGTGCGTCGTCATGTGTGTAGTTTTTCTTTAGAAATGAACTCCCTAACATAAGTAACATTTCGTCTGCTGTAAATGAGGATACAGATTTACCAAATTTCAGGAGATTGCTTATACAGCTGGGATTTGTGAATGAAAAAAGAGGCAAGAAAAATGTGCTAAAAGACAGAGGCGATATTGCTGTGTGGCGAAGACGCTATTTGACAACCACACTGCACCGAGATACAAATCGCTAAATATACATGAAGAACACACGAAAAGTATGGTGTGACACGACTTTTAAGACTGAAAGACAAGCATTTTTGAAAGGTATGTGTTCTGGTTTAAAAATCTCAGTGGAAAAGGCCAAAGGCCTTTCATTATAAACTCTTTCAGTTTCATTGCTCAGTCATTGTGTTTCAATTTGCTCAGTTCATTATAAACTTGTATTTTTGCATGCCTTCATATCCTTATTTGTATGATTTTTGTATGATTTTATTTATCTTCCCGGCAATTATTACGAAATGTGACGGGAAGGCACCGCCTATGGCCTATGACGCGAAAGCATTAGCCAATTAGGGCGAGGGGGAGGGCTGTTGAACGCGGAGTGATATATTTCAGCCGGGCAAGGTTATATGAAACAGATATTAGTGCTCATACGTCCCATTTTAAACTCTACAACCAACCTTTTAGTTATTGTATATGAAGGGACAGTCTTTCAGGTACTGTCCATTTTCTCCGTGATTTCTTTAGGCTTTAAGCCTTTTAAATGGAAGTATTTAATCACTGCTCGTTTTTCCAAATCCTCCATTTTCATGAAACCTCTACACTTGTCTTGTTTAAAATACTGTCATTCAAAAACTAAACAAGCTATTGACCTGTAATTATGGATGCAAGCTAGTCTAGAGATAAACTATATGGTACTATCCGTTAAACTGGCCCAGTACCTGAAACTTGTCAGCCGACCCTTGTATTACCTTTAGATCTAGAAATAGAAGATAACCATTGATTTCAGTTTCTAAATTTTATAGCTTTATTTTGCAAATGTAGAAGTTTTAATGCATCATTTATGTTATTTGAAGCAAAAGGTTAGAAACAGTGATGCAATTAACATTTGAAAGTAATGAGTCAGTAATTCAAACACAAACATCACTTAAATTATCCTTACTTGGATATGTTTCGGAGAACGGTTTGTCCCCATCGTCAGCAGTTATGGTTTCCTGGTTCCAGGAAACCAAGGATCCAACCAGTCGGATGACTGCTGACGATGGGGACAAAGCGTTCTCCAAAACATGTCCAAGTAAGCATAATTTAAGTGATGTTTGTGTTTGAATTACCGACTCATTACTTTCAAACATAATTTATGTGTTTATCAGGAACAATAGAATAGCTACCTATACCAGGCTTTCTTCTTCTTTTTTTCCCCCAACTTAAATGCTCAATTTTTTTCAACAAACTTTTGGTTTAGCAATGGACAATCCAGTTTCACTTTTTCTTGCTGAGCTTTTCATGATCTTTTTTGAAATGCAGGACTTTAAAGCAAATAATAAATATTTTTTGTGGCAAATATATTTTATTGTAACAAATGTGTGGTTCAGGGTGACTTACATTTAATTCCTATGGTAGATATTCGCTGCCATGTGACAGTACTTTGCTGGCTGAGAGAAATCTTTATGGGTTTGAGTTTGACAGATATACTTATATGTTTATTGTATCTATTTGTTTACAGGCGTGATAGATTGTCATTTGTTACTAACCTAGTCAACAAATGTTACAGATCCACTGGAAGCTGGCAGTTGTCTTGATCTTGACAGAGGCTTGTCTTGAGTGGGCACACAACAAGAATGTTGCTCCTGCAGACAAAGCTGTCAAGCAGCCATTTGATATCTTTGAGGGAGAAAAGAATTTCTATTTCATGTGCGCAAAAACATTAGCAAGTGAGTAAACTTCATTATTTGTGTAGAAGCATTCATGGTTGTACTGAACCTAGCTGAATGTGTAATGTTATTTTAAATACAGGGGAAACAATTAAATGGCAGTTCCCAAGAATTCAAAGTGGCAACTTTAACCTAAAATACTGCCACCCTTACAGAGGGAGTTATTAGTTTTAAATCAGTAAATCAAAAATTGGTTTGAAATGGTACATATAACACTTTCCATTGCTGAATATCGCATCATATTTAATGATAAGTTACTTCATAAAAACAATTGAAAAGTTTGTAACATTTAAGTAACTATGAAAGGGTAGAGCCAGACTAAAAAATTCAATGCCAAAGCTGAGATTTGAACCACGGATCTTCTTGTGTCTCTGTCCAGCCGCTCTAACCATTGAGCTACTATGGCCAATGTGCCAATATGACATTAAATTCTCCAACTGACTCATCTTTTTCCTGGTAAACCTCTTTCACACTAGCCATGTGTAGGTCATGCTATGAAAGGTTAGAGCTACACACGGCTAGTGTGAAAGAACAATTAATTTCCATTAATTGACCTAATAGTCTATAACTATAAAGCCCGGGCCTTAAAGTACTTACAGCATAGTAAGTCGTCATTAAGGTAGTTGTCTCATGTGTTTATGAGAACTCCTAGTGGTTTACTATAAAGCCCGGGCCTTAAAGTACTTACAGCATAGTAAGTCGTCATTAAGGTAGTTGTCTCATGTGTTTATGAGAACTCCTAGTGGTTTACTATAAAGCCTGGGCCTTAAAGTACTTACAGCATAGTAAGTCGCCATTAAGGTAGTTGTCTCATGTGTTTATGAGAACTCCTAGTGGTTTACTATAAAGCCCGGGCCTTAAAGTACTTACAGCATAGTAAGACGCCATTAAGGTAGTTGTCTCATGTGTTTATGAGAACTCCCAGTGGTTTACTATAAAGCCCGGGCCTTAAAGTACTTACAGCATAGTAAGACGCCATTAAGGTAGTTGTCTCATATGTTTATGAGAACTCCTAGTGGTTTACTATAAAGCCCGGGCCTTAAAGTACTTACAGCATAGTAAGTCGTCATTAAGGTAGTTGTTTTATGTGTTTATGAGAACTCCCAGTGGTTTATCGGGAAAAACACGAGTCAATTGGAGAATTTAATGTAATTTTAACACGTTGGCCATAGTAGCTCAATGGTTTAGAGCGGCTGGACGGAGACCAGAAGATCTGTGGCTCAAATCCCGGCTATGGCATTGAATTTATCATTCTGGCTCTACCCTTTCAAAGTGTGTCCCACACACGCCTAGTGTGAAAGAACAATTATTTCCATTAATTTTACCTAATCTAAGTAACTATCAAACAATTCCAAATAAAGGCATATTTGGCACAATGGTCTCTCATTAAAACAGAAAATGAGTCAGTTAATAACAGTCAGAAACACTTGCTTTTTAAGTTTCCTAACATGTTCTGGGAAATTTAAAAGGCGAGTGTTATTTAGTGTTATTAATATGATTCCAACAACATGATTGTCAACTTAGGATAATTTATTGACAGGGATCTCTACCTAACCAAACATTGTTTGCTTTAAACTTAGCAATTGACACTCTGCAGGATAATGTCTATTTTAATTAAACTGCGTAGGCTTTCATGGCCGGATCGTTACTTAGAAAATAGTTACTGAGGCTTGTGGGCCGTGATCCAGTGGAACTCTCCTTCCAGACAACTGATACGCCGAGATGTACTAGAAAAGACTATGGCCACACCACTGAAGATTCTATGTAGCTTAGGAAGAAATGTCTGGTAGGAGAGCTCTCACTGGATCGAGGCTCTTTACTGTCATGTCTGTCGGAATGATAGAAATGGTGAAAGAATTTGAGATGATCCTGTACTCTCAGATGTGAATGCTAGACACTTTTTCTCTCTTTATGAACTAGACTTAATATTTTTTGCTCTTTGTGAACAGGTTCAGCAGCACTGTTTATTTTCCTGTACTTGATAACGACGCTGAGATGGTACATGCATCCTGGTGCACGTCCCAATAGTTACAGCACTCTGCTGTTATGGAAAGGAACAGTATTGTCTTGCTGCGGCAAGTTTCTCATGGTGCCCGGCTTCATATGGGGAGAGATAGGCTCGCAAATACATTCCTTCTTCATTCTGGGCTACACATTTGTATCCCTGCTTAGGACATACTCAGGTCAGCATTGGTACACATTTTAATCTAAAAATACTTGAAACATTCTTGAAATTTGCATTCCTTAATTTTTTTTTAAATTTGTTTGCTTAGTTATGTACAACTTCAAAGGTTATATCAGGGATTTTGATTTGAGAAACAACTGAACATTTTATTAATTGTTGAACTGTAGATGTTAATGTTGGTCTTTTTCATTTTTGCCATGAAACATATTCAGCAGATATTTCTATCTATGCGGGGGATAGGGAATGATTCTATTAAATAAATTTCCATGAGGCAGTTCCACACTTCAACTCCCGTCAGGTCCATACTCCCTAGCTAGTTCTTTCCAGGTTTTCCTTAGTCCTTATAACTGGCAAATGCTGCAGGGCTGCTCAAAACTTACATTTAGAACATTTTGTTACCAAATTTCCTTTCACAGTTATCACTTATTTTGTATACAGTTGAACTTTCCTTATATGTAACCCAGTTATACGTAATTCATATCTATACATAAATGTTTGCAGGTCCCAGAAAACATGTAATTTAGGAACATGTTAATACAGTGCAATCCATATAAACAGTTCAATAGGCCATAACTTTGGAACCAATAATGGGACACACGTACAACTTTGGGAGAATATAATACACAATTGGGAGATTACATTACACTATTTACATCTCAGAGAAAATGTTGCAAGTGTCCTTCACCAGCATCTATACATGTTTGTACTCGCCTCACCATATTCTCTGAAGTTTTACGGAGAGTATCCTTGTCAATGTTACTTATTTCGGTTCGAATGGATTCCTTGAGAACATCAATTGTCCGTGGCCTATTCTTGTACACTCTATTTTAGATACCCCCACAAGAAAAACTCCGGTGAGGTAGGTCAGGGGATCTTGGGGCCACAGACCTTTTGAGATTATTCGATTATCAAAGAAACTGGTTACAAGTTCCATGGCGTCATTAGATGTATGGCACGTTGCTACATCTCGCTGGAAGTAACCTTCTCACAATTTGATATCATCTCATTAATACATTTTCTCTTTAGCAAATGTATGGCTTTAATTTTATTGTAGACAATTTACCTGAATGAGGTATTTCTGTAATTAACAGTTAAATTTGTTATTCTTGATCAACTTACGTGTAGCTTTTGTGCAGCTTTTGTGCAACTTTTAGTTTAGGCTTCGTGCATACAGTTGAAAGCTTAAAATAAAAGCACCCAACCTCTTGCTATTAGCAGTAGCTGATAAACAAAGGCATATGGTGAACCTCTTTCAAACGCTGAAAAAGTTTAGACTTTCAAACATTGCAAGTGTGAATGGATGCCTGACTGCAAACCAGAACATAAACTAAGCTCTGAAATCCTACTCTGTTCCCAGAGATAATGTATCCAGTAATGTTGAATTATCTCATTTATTTTTCAACATGAAAATATGGGACTTATTTGTCATATTTGGATCTCCCAACTTGCGAAATCTGTGCTCATATCCCTGAAATCCTGCATACATGTGTCCATCTGTGAACAGCACAACTCAAAAACAAAAAGTTAGTTAAATATACATTTTGACTGGGGAATTAGATAAAAAAAAAAAAAAAAAAAAAAAAAAAAAAAATTCAAGATGGGTGCTGCGACTTTACGCTGGATCAAAAACACATGAGAATGGAAGTAACGGAACAATGCTTGGCCTGTTTTAGGTGCAACAA
The DNA here is from genome assembly GCA_030765055.1 of Mantis religiosa. NCBI lineage: Eukaryota > Metazoa > Arthropoda > Insecta > Mantodea > Mantidae > Mantis > Mantis religiosa. The sequence continues at coordinate 202,857,360 of CM060953.1, forward strand.
ACAAGATATTTTGCTTAGTTTGTATCAACAGGTGAAGCTTGGACCCACTACTATACCCCACAGTAATAACAGTCAAAACAGTGCAAGCAGGCTGGCTTTCTGGCACCAAAGAAAGCAAAGACAATTGTTTTTGCAAGAAAGGTCATGTCTTCAGTTTTCTGGAATGTGAAGGGTATTCTGTTTATACATTATCTCCCCAGTGGACAAACCACTACAGGAGAGACTATGCTAATGTCCGGGACCAATTACAACAAAATACGAGGGGGGACGCAAAAGAAACCGGATTGTTGTCATAAAAACTTTATTGATGAACCGTTTTACAAATTTACTTCAGTCACCTTCAAAATACTCTCCATTACATACGATGCACTTGTCAAGTCTCCTTTCCCACTGTTGGAAGCATGTTTGGAACTCTTCAAGTTTGATATTGTCCAGTGGCGTTTGTGAAGCTGCTTTTACTGCCCCCACATCGTCATAACGCTCCCCTTTTAGTGTTTTTTTCATTCGTGGAAATAGGAAAAAGACGCAAGGGGCTAGATCCGGCGAATACAGAGCGTGGGGAACGACAGATCACCTGTGAAATGCCAAATAGTGGGTCATTCGTAAGGCCGTGTGTGCTGGAGCGTTGTCGTGATGCAGAAACCAGTCACCTGATCACCAAAGTTCCGGGCGTTTCCTCCTCACATCCTCTCGCAGATGCCTTAAAACATCCAAGTAAAAGTGCTGGTTAACAGTCTGGCCAAGGGATGCGAATTCCCAATGCACAATTCCACGAACATCAAAACAGACAATGATCATCATCTTCACATTTGACCTCATTTACCTTGCTTTTTTTGGTCTGGGAGAGTTGAGAGTCCTCCACTGGCTTGACGCTTGCTTGATTTCTGGGTCATACCTGTAATGCCATTTCTCATCCCCTGTAATGACTTTGTTCAAGAAGTTTGGATTACGTGCAATCTCTGTTTTCAAGTCCTGACACACATTCATGTGGATGGTTTTGTGCTCCTGTGTGAGAAGGTGCGGAACAAATTAGCAGCAGCACGTCTCATGTGCAAATCCTCCCTCAAAATCCGCTGGCACGAGCTCCAACTGATTCCTGTCGCTGCTGAAATTTGGTTGATCATTTGGCGACGATCCTCGTTGATCATTTGGCGGACCTTTTCAATGTTCTCCTCATTTCGTGATGTTGAAGGGCATCCAGAACAAGCTTGGTCTTCAACACACATCTCCCCACGTTTAAAGCGCCCAAACCACTCGAAAACCTGTGTACGGCTCATAGTGTCCTCCTGGAAAGCTTCCTGAAGCATTTGGTGTGTCTCAGTTGCACTTTTTTTAAGCAGGAAACAAAATTCACACACACTCTTTGTTCTTTTAAAGTTGTCATAACGACTTCACAGAGGTAACCCGCCAACAGTTAGAGAAATACAATACCACACTTGCACATTCAGCTCTACACTGATGCTGTCTGCACAGCTGTTTCATGAAGATCTCTACTAACACCATCTAGCGTGAGAACCCTGCACTACATCTAAGAGTGGCAGCGCCCTTGGGGTCTGGTTTCTTTTGGGTCTCCCCTCATATACATGATAGAAGGCCAGGTTTAGCACGGAAGAAAGTCATCTTCCATCAAAACAGTGCATGCTCGCACACATGTGCTGTCACCATGACAAAATTACATAAACTAACGTATGAATTGTTGTCACACCCACCTTATTCACCTGATATGACTCCGTCAGACTTCCATCTCTTCCCAAAGCTGAAAATTTTCCTTAGTGGACAAAGATTCACTTCAGATAAAAAAATTGATAGCTAGAGTTTTAGTCAGACTTTGTTTCCTGGTATTAGTCATTCCCAAAGGTTCCTATTGGTTTGAATTGTCAAATACGTATATTTTTTTCAAATAGCAATTCCATTTTTACTGTACCTTGTGGTGTACAAAGAAAATTGGAATTTCAATGCTTTTTGAAAGTATGAACTGGTTTTAGCCTACTATGTTTTTATATTTAAAATTAAAATATGTAAATTGAGAGTTTATTTTGAACATCTATTAGATAGAGTAGTTAGCTTTTGTAGAAGCTGATTGATAACTCAACATTCATATTTGTCAAATGTAATTGAGCTTTCCAACATCCACCAATCCTTCCCTGTTCCTGTCATGACTCCTTCCAAGATATGAATTTTGATATCTTAATGAACATAAAGAATTATTGTTTGTTTTTTCTTTTGTTTGCAGTTGTCTGTGAAACATCAAAAATAGCAGCAACATGTGTAGCGTTCTGCGCTCTACTTATAAGGCATTATGCCAATCTGCTCATGTATCACTTGCAGAGATCTGCATAAGTGTGTTTTTTTTGTCAACTTTACATTATATGTATGAAGTATTTTTGTGTTACCTGTGAAAAAGTGCAATGGCATGTATTCAGCCCCTATTTTATAGCTACATTTGAAATATGCAGCTCTAAACAAATATAATAATATAAAATTTGTGTGGCTGATAATTTAATCCTGAATCTTTCCTTTTCCCTTGGAATGTTTAACCATGTATGTACATCAGCATCTGGATCTTGATGCATTAACAATAATGTCGGTCCTTATTTAAATCTTTAAATAGATACAGGTTCCATATGAGCAAACAGTTGGATCTGTTCAGGAGTACTAAATAAATTGTAATCTGGGTGTGTGGGCCATGGTCTCCTGGGCTCCTTCTTCCCAGACATTCAGTGACACTAGCAAGGTTGAAGTACTCTGGTGGAGGTTTCAACAATGACTGTGCTGGTAGCCATGAGTGAGAACAAGTCGTCCGGGGCTCCTGGGCGGTGGACAGAATGCCACAGTACCATCTGTTGTGCGGATTTACCCGTGTGGTCTTACAGATTTTGATTTTTCTCAAGCTTTTATGATTTTGTAAAGATAATGGACCTGATTCGACCTCTCCTAATGCTCCTGGTGGCGGGATGAGCGTCCAGAAAGGAAGTCAGTGCCCGATGCCGCCATGCCAGGAACGGCCTGCTTGCAGGGTCCGTCCAGTGTGGCGGGGCCAGAAGCGAGAGGTCGGGTGACTGGGGAGCATTTAGGTTCAAATCCAGCCCCAGTATGGCCGGGACAGACAGAGTTTGGCAGTGAGGGGATGAGAGGCTGAACTCACCATCCAAGGGCATCCTTGGGGAGGCAATAGCTCTTTCTCCTTGGCACATGGTGTGATGGGGTGAGGTGTGATTCTGGTATACAATGTGCGTGAACATTCACCACAACGTCCTCAACGTAAGGTATACCAGAATGGGTGTGTAGTATGTGTGATGGAAACGTACGTTTGGTATCGTAGATCATCCTGAGTGCCCTGTTCTGAATGGCTTGCAGTCTGTGGATGGTGGTACGAGCCACCGAGCCCTAGACCTTGCATCCATACAGGATCAGTGGCGGGATGATCGCATGTGCTGGTAGCACCATAGGCTACAGAATTTATATCGATTGCTGGAGGGGTAGTCTGATGTGATTGGTCCAGGTGGGCAGTAGGCTGGACTTGTGTCGGAAGAGTGTTCCAGTCTGCTGTCGTATGATTTGCTCAGGTGGAGTTCTTGACTTCAACTTTTGTTAATACTGTTGTGTTCTCTTCAGTTTAATATCAGGGAGGAAGGCCTTAAACTGAACAGAACAGAGAAAGGTCTTGTGGTATTGTTGAAGATTATTGGATAATGAATAAATGAATATACACTGACAGCACTGTTGGGTAGTATTTATTGTTGAGAACTACATTCAGGGGTTTATAAGAATGAACATTTTCCACTGCAGCATTGTTGGGTAATGTTCATTGTTGAGAATTACATTCAACAGTTTGTAACAATGCATTTTACATACTAAACAGCACTGTTGGGTAATGTTTATCCTTGAGGAGTTCATTCAGAGGTTTTTAACAGTGAATGTTACACACTTACAGCATTGTTGGGTACTGTTCATTGTTGAGAATTACATTCAGCAGTTTGTAACAATGAGTGTTACACACTAACAGTACTGTTGGGTACTGTTCAGTGTTGAGAATTACATTCAACATTATTGTAGTTAATTGATGGAAATTAATCATTTCTCACACTAGCCATATATAGGCTAAGGTTTTTGATAGATAGAGTCTACATGAAAAATTCAATGCCATGGCTGGGATTTGAACCACGGATCTCCTGGTTTCCATCCAGTTGCTCTAACCCATTGAGCTACCATGGCCAACATGCCGTCCTGATATTAAATTCTCCATTTGACTATATTTCCCTGGTAAACCACTAGGGGCTCTCACATCTGAGATACCGAGATACTCTCACATCCGTGGTTCAAATCCCAGCCATCGCATTGAATTTTTCATGTTGACTCTATCCATCAAAAACCTTAACCTATATACCGCTAGTGTGAAGAAATGATTAATTTCCATCAATTAACTTAAATAATAAGAGTTAAATGATGAAGCCTGGGACTCAAATACTTATGATAGTAAGTCGCCACAAATGGTGTATCTAGAATGCAAGAGCCCCTAGTGGTCTACCGGAGAAATATACGAGTCAAATGGCAAATTTAATGTCAGGATGGCATGTTGGCCATGGTAACTCAATGGGTTAGAGCGACTGGACAGAAACCAGGAGATCCGTGGTTCAAATCCCGGCCATGGCTTGAATTTTTCATGTTGACTCTATCCATTACATTCAACAGTTTGTAACAATGAGTATTACACACTAACAGCACTGATGGACACTGTTCATTGTTGAGAATTACATTCAACAGTTTATAACAATGAGTGTTACACACTAACAGCACTGTTGGACACTGTTCATTGTTGAGGAGTACATTTAACAGTTTGTAACAATGAATGTTATACATTGGCAGCAGTGTAGCCACATGAACTGCGCTTGGCAGAGCAATCCCAAAGTCCTCGCCACAGTTTCTGAGCTGTATCATCAGGAAGTATTGTCTCTTGTTTGTTGTTATTGTTAGAGTGTGTAGTGTTGGTGGTGGTAGTAGTGGTGGTTGCTGGAGCACTGACTCTGGCATTCAGTTTCTCTTTGTTGCTGCTCACATACTTCTGTCCAGTTTGGTTGGCAAGGAAGGCTTTAGAAGATAAGCTGTTACTGTTGATCCAAGGCCACCTTAAGGTCTTTAGGAGAGTATTTCTGAAGTCCTCCGAAAAGAGGCAATAGATGTAGAATGTGATGGAGTAATTGGTCACCTCTAACAAATTTGCAATAGCTCGGAAAACCTGAATCAAACAATGGTTTGAGGTGTTAGCTGAAATGGTACTTGTAAATAACAGTTTTTCATGCATTTTAATTGTTTGATAACAGTTTTTTGAGAAACTCCAGTATCATAAGAGAAAATTATATTTTGTTCAGTGAAGAAATATGCAAACATTTCTCTGAACAGTAGAACCTCGTTTACCTGGATTAACTGGCACCAGGACCGATCTGAGTTAATGTAAATCCATGTTATCCAATTAATGATGGAAAAACAATAACAAAAAAACATGTACAACATCACCTAAATATTTTCAATAGAGTTTAGAAATTACTATCAGCACACTTTCACTTAAAAACACATACACTATATGTACAGTGACAGCCTATGTATTTGTACTGTACTACAAACTAGCCGGTAGTAAAAAAGACAGCGAACTTCTGCTGTCTCAGTTTAGTGTATTGCTTATGATTAGCGCAGTCTAGCTTCTGCTTTATTTATCTTATATTTTGTTAAGGGCAGAAACATCATTTACATTTTTCTGACATTTAAATTTTTCAATCTTTTTATTTACAAAATCTTTATTAAAAGGGTTAAAACTTTTACTGTCTATGTAATTATCAATGTGAGTAGATTTCCTATAAATGCTGTTTTAGAAATATTAGATATAAACAAACTGATAAATCGGCCGTAGTACATCATTTTTGTCCATTCAACCATGAAATAAATCCACAAGTTAAATTATTAAAGCAATTAAATGGTCCGATAAATTTAACGTTTTGGGAAATATTTTTTATTTGAAAAAATGCAAATTGCGTAATGAATTTTTAAATACTGCCAATCCATTTGGTTTTAAGTTTCTTTTATCTTGAGAGCTTGGTAATAAAATTCGACTGAAAATGTAAATAAGGATTTGCAAAATGTATGTATTGAATTAAGTGGACTGTTCATCAATTTTCTTTACAAAATAAATGAGGTTTGTGACAATTATATTTTATTGTAATGTGTGTTACTTCATTGTTAAATTATGTTTTTACGCATGCATACAGTTTATTATTACATTTCACATGGATATTTATTTGTTTTTCCTGGAGTTGGTTTTTGTTACACATGACACAGATTCATGCAGAAATCTTGTTCAAAACAAGTGGTGACCTTTAGGTCCTCATGCTTCTTAGTTTCACCAAGTAAACACACACACACACACACACACACACACACACACACACACACACACACACACACACACACACAATGTACTGGCGGGCTGTTAAAAGCCAGAAGGTTTTTGCTGCGTACCCACCCAAGTTTTGGGTTTATCCGCAGGTTGAAATTTTCGTGAATGTAGGATGGGTGGGATTATTTTGCAGAGGAAGTATTGTGAGGTAGTTTTTATTGCTCCTCTGATTTTGCACAGGATGCAATACCATTTTTTTTCTTTATACCCTTGTGTTTATTGGTTTAAAAATGGGATACATTTTGCAGCCAAAGAGCTCATTGGATGATTGTAAATATTTGAAGGCGAACAGTTTTATTAAATATGACACGAAATGTACCTCAGTGTTCGCAGCCCGCAGATCCCCTGGCAGTGTCGGCAACTACTCAGACAGATCTGTATTGCGGGTTTGCATAACATCGCGGCTCGCGTCCTTCTTTAAAACGTCAATTCGTTTGAAGCTTGTGTAATGTGTCTTAACTGGTAAACCAAAGGGAGACAAATAGTACAAAAAGGAGAAAATCTTAGTAAAACACTGAATTTGAAATAACTGTTCGTGGTATTAGCCATCTTTAAATATCCGTTATTTGTTTGAGCTTTTCATCACCTTGTCATTTCATATTTTGAAGCATTGCCAACTTCCAGGTATTAAACATTTGACGATCGATAGTTTTATTATAGCTATAACAAAATGTATAATGAAACTAAGCAAACCTCTTAACTTGGATTTCGGTACAAGAATAAGCATTTGCAAGAAACGTTTGTGGAAACTGTACTTCGTTGGGTTAATTAGGATCAAGTATGACTTGAATTTACCTAACGGGATGGCTCAGGTGGTTTCGTCTGTGACTTGCATTCGGGAGGTCTGGGTTCGATTCCTGTGGCCGATCTACCTGACTCATTAGGTTTTTCGGGGGTTTTCCCGGGTCGCTAGGTTAATTACATTCCCCGAACTTCCTGTCCCTCCACTTCATTTCCATTTCACATCTGGTAGTCTCTTTCAGGGTAGAAGTGTCGGCGTTGCATGGCAGGATGATATGTTCTTGGTAAATACTTTTTCCTCCGGTAGGTCGGTCTCCGGTCTCCGAACCCAGTCTGGCGGTGCCGTTTCAGGAACACAATTGGTGGGATACCGTTGTACTGGGCGGCCGGGGAGTTTCCAATTGCTCAAATGTAGGGACGCTGCCCTCTGCACTGTCATGACATTTTGGGTAGGCCGCCCTCTTTCTCTTCTTGTGTCATTCTTCCTCCCGGGATGCCCCACTTGGGGCATAGGTACAATAGATCAAGATTGGTCGGATTGCCTAGTCCCCTATCCGTCCCCTTCAGCTGCCATGGTGTGAGCGCTGCGGACCCCTAGCACTCGTGGTACCTCTGACGTTACTAGAGGAACCTCGGGCCGGACTCCCTGATAGGGAGTTGTTTGTATTGGGTTGTACTCGAGGGTGCAGTTTGTTCCCGACACCTGTGGGAGATCGGGTACGTCTTCGGACGGGGTTGAGGGAAGCCATATATTCCCGCGTACTAGCCAACATTGCTAGTAGAAGGTGTGCTAGATCACCAGGCGGCCCTACCGAGGTCAAATCGGTAGTGTTCCCCTTTGGGGTTGGCGCGCGTAAGTGGTGTATCCACTTCCATCCCGTCTTGTGTTTTCGGACCAGATGGGGGGGGGGGGCGCTTGTTAGTCTCTAGGTCTTGTCCTATGGAAAGTCCCACGGAGGCGCCGGGCGCCCTTCGGGTACAGCTCGGTAACTCCCTGGTCATCAGAGGGGGGGGGGTCAGTCTTCACTCTGTGTGGATTGCCCTGGTTTTATATATAATTCAATCCAATGACTTGAACATAAAATACATTAGTGAGGAGTAAAAGGTAAGTGTTCCTTACTTGGTAGGAGAAACTGGAGAGGTTGTCCTCTGAGAGAGTCACGTTGAGTATGACCATGGGCGACACGCACACCAGAAACAGGATAGAAGTAGATCCTAACAGCAAGATGAGACGATGCTCCTCGGCGAACTTGCGGGGATCTTCTTCGGCATTAGAAGATGCTGTCCTACATAGCGTCATACGTCGTCGTCTCTTGCAGCTTCTCTGGTACACCACCATTATACATGTGTTGAGTACCGCCAGCAGGAGAGTCGGCGCCACCTTGAACACCAGTTCCAACACCACCTGAAACAACAGTTGACTGTAGTACTGGAGCACAGAGATGCTGTCCTACATAGCATCATACGTCGTCGTCTTTTGCAGCTTCTCTGGTACACCACCATTATACATGTGTTGAGTACCGCCAGCAGGAGCGTCGGCGCCACCTTGAACACCAGCTCCAACACCACCTGAAACAACAGTTGACTGTAGTACTGGAGCACAGAGATGCTGTCCTACATAGCGTCATACGTCGTCGTCTTTTGCAGCTTCTCTGGTACACCACCATTATACATGTGTTGAGTACCGCCAGCAGGAGCGTCGGCGCCACCTTGAACACCAGCTCCAACACCACCTGAAACAACAGTTGACTGTAGTACTGGAGCACAGAGATGCTGTCCTACATAGCGTCATACGTCGTCGTCTCTTGCAGCTTCTCTGGTACACCACCATTATACATGTGTTGAGTACCGCCAGCAGGAGCGTCGGCGCCACCTTGAACACCAGCTCCAACACCACCTGAAACAACAGTTGACTGTAGTACTGGAGCACAGAGATGCTGTCCTACATAGCGTCATACGTCGTCGTCTCTTGCAGCTTCTCTGGTACACCACCATTATACATGTGTTGAGTACCGCCAGCAGGAGCGTCGGCGCCACCTTGAACACCAGCTCCAACACCACCTGAAACAACAGTTGACTGTAGCACTGGAGCACAGAGATGCTAAACACTAATAACAGTGGCGAAGCGTGCGCCGATCCCCCAACAATTTCACGAGAATAAGAGGAAACAGAAAAAAACCATCTCAAACAATATTTTATTTGCCCTGGCTATTTTCAAAATTTATTAGCGAACATCCGCAGTGCTGCGGACAATTTGACTCGACTGACCAGTTCCACGAGCTCATGCAATACTGTATTCACGCATACGTAACACCGAATACCACGTTACGTAGATTTCCGTAAGCAATCGCAACTTTTCGATAGTTAGGAAGCACTGACAGATTTTGTCACGCGAAATCTCTATAGCGAGTGAAGAAAAGTTTAGTTTTTGTTTTATGTGACGCTCTTAAATACAACTGTTAGTATATTTCAGTAGCACTAGCAATAGTATTTTACGTAGATTGGTATTTAGTGGTGACAAACAGGAACTTCTTGTAAAGTTTTAAGTTATTAGTAAAAGTGTCTGAATTATATACTTTTCAGACTAACAGTTCACGCGGTGTGGGCCACGGAACGTCTGAGTGGAGAGGGGAAGCTTGTACTGTGAGCAGTCTTGTCATACAAGAAGCACCTACGTGTCACTGTACAATAGAAAGAGTACTAAAGAGTAGCCTTAGTTCTTTGAGTTATTATTCTCTCTTATTTTAATGAAAATTATTATTTGGAGCTTCCCTCAGTTTGAAAGTCACGTCTCACTACTGGACCTACGTGTGACTGTACAATAGAAAGAGTACTAAAGAGTAGCCTTAGTTCTTTGAGTCATTATTCTCTCTTATTTTAATGAAGATTATTATTTGGAGCTTCCCTCACTTTGAAAGTCACGCCTCGCTACTGGACCTACGTGTGACTGTACAATAGAAAGAGTACTAAAGAGTAGCCTTAGTTCTTAGAGTCACTATTCTCTCTTATTTTAGTGAAAATTATTATTTGGAGCTTCCCTCGCTTTGAAAGTCACGCCTCGCTACTGGACCTACGTGTGACTGTACAATAGAATGAGTACTAAAGAGTAGCCTTAGTTCTTTGAGTCATTATTCTCTCTTATTTTAATGAAAATTATTATTTGGAGCTTCCCTCACTTTGAAAGTCACACATCGCTACTGGACCTACGTGTGACTGTACAATAGAATGAGTACTAAAGAGTAGCGTTAGTTCTTTGCGTCATTATTCTCTCTTATTTTAATGAAAATTATTATTTGGAGCTTCCCTCACTTTGAAAGTCACACCTCTCTACTGGACCTACGTGTGACTGTACCATAGAATGAGTACTAAAGAGTAGCCTTAGTTCTTTGCGTCATTATTCTCTCTTATTTTAATGAAAATTATTATTTGGAGCTTCCCTCACTTTGAAAGTCACGTCTCGCTACTGGACCTACGTGTGACTGTACAATAGAATGAATACTAAAGAGTAGCCTTAGTTCTTTGAGTCATTATTCTCTCTTATTTTAATGAACAGTATTATTTGGAGCTTCCCTCTCTTTGAAAGTCACGCCTGGCTACTGGACCTACGTGTGACTGTACAATAGAAAGAATAATAAAGACTAGTCTTAGTTCTTTGCTTCATTTTTCTCTCTTATTTTAATGAAAATTATTATTTGGAGCTTCCTTCGATTTGAATGTCACGCCTCGCTACTGGACCTACGTGTGACTGTACAATAGAAAGAGTACTAAAGAGTAGCCTTAGTTCTTTGCTTCATTATTCTCTCTTATTTTAATGAAAATTATTATTTGGAGCTTCCCTCAGTTTGAAAGTCACGCCTTGCTACTGGACCTATGTGTGACTGTACAATAGAAAGAGTACTAAAGAGTAGCCTTAGTTCTTTGCTTCATTATTCTCTCTTATTTTAATGAAAATTATTATTTGGAGCTTCACTCAGTTTGAAAGTCACGCCTCGCTACTGGACCTATGTGTGACTGTACAATAGAAAGAGTACTAAAGAGTAGCCTTAGTTCTTTGCTTCATTATTCTCTCTTACTTTAATGAAAATTATTATTTGGAGCTTCCCTCAGTTTGAAAGTCACGCCTCGCTACTGGACCTATGTGTGACTGTACAATAGAAAGAGTACTAAAGAGTAGCCTTAGTTCTTTGCTTCATTATTCTCTCTTATTTTAATGAAAATTATTATTTGGAGCTTCCCTCCCTTTGAAAGTCACGCCTGGCTACTGGACCTACGTGTGACTGTACAATAGAAAGAGTACTAAAGAGTAGCCTTAGTTCTTAGAGTCACTATTCTCTCTTATTTTAGTGAAAATTATTATTTGGAGCTTCCCTCGCTTTGAAAGTCACGCCTCGCTACTGGACCTACGTGTGACTGTACAATAGAATGAGTACTAAAGAGTAGCCTTAGTTCTTTGAGTCATTATTCTCTCTTATTTTAATGAAAATTATTATTTGTAGCTTCCCTCACTTTGAAAGTCACACATCGCTACTGGACCTACGTGTGACTGTACAATAGAAAGAGTACTAAAGAGTAGCGTTAGTTCTTTGCGTCATTATTCTCTCTTATTTTAATGAAAATTATTATTTGGAGCTTCCCTCACTTTGAAAGTCACATCTCTCTACTGGACCTACGTGTGACTGTACCATAGAATGAGTACTAAAGAGTAGCCTTGGTTCTTTGCGTCATTATTCTCTCTTATTTTAATGAAAATTATTATTTGGAGCTTCCCTCACTTTGAAAGTCACGTCTCGCTACTGGACCTACGTGTGACTGTACAATAGAATGAATACTAAAGAGTAGCCTTAGTTCTTTGAGTCATTATTCTCTCTTATTTTAATGAACAGTATTATTTGGAGCTTCCCTCTCTTTGTAAGTCACGCCTGGCTACTGGACCTACGTGTGACTGTACAATAGAAAGAGTAATAAAGACTAGTCTTAGTTCTTTGCTTCATTTTTCTCTCTTATTTTAATGAAAATTATTATTTGGAGCTTCCTTCGATTTGAATGTCACGCCTCGCTACTGGACCTACGTGTGACTGTACAATAGAAAGAGTACTAAAGAGTAGCCTTAGTTCTTTGCTTCATTATTCTCTCTTATTTTAATGAAAATTATTATTTGGAGCTTCCCTCAGTTTGAAAGTCACGCCTTGCTACTGGACCTATGTGTGACTGTACAATAGAAAGAGTACTAAAGAGTAGCCTTAGTTCTTTGCTTCATTATTCTCTCTTATTTTAATGAAAATTATTATTTGGAGCTTCCCTCAGTTTGAAAGTCACGCCTCGCTACTGGACCTATGTGTGACTGTACAATAGAAAGAGTACTAAAGAGTAGCCTTAGTTCTTTGCTTCATTATTCTCTCTTACTTTAATGAAAATTATTATTTGGAGCTTCCCTCAGTTTGAAAGTCACGCCTCGCTACTGGACCTATGTGTGACTGTACAATAGAAAGAGTACTAAAGAGTAGCCTTAGTTCTTTGCTTCATTATTCTTTCTTATTTTAATGAAAATTATTATTTGGAGCTTCCCTCCCTTTGAAAGTCACGCCTGGCTACTGGACCTACGTGTGACTGTACAATAGAAAGAGTACTAAAGAGTAGCCTTAGTTCTTTGCTTCATTATTCTCTCTTATTTTAATGAAAATTATTATTTGGAGCTTCCCTCAGTTTGAAAGTCACGCCTTGCTACTGGACCTATGTGTGACTGTACAATAGAAAGAGTACTAAAGAGTAGCCTTAGTTCTTTGCTTCATTATTCTCTCTTATTTTAATGAAAATTATTATTTGGAGCTTCCCTCCCTTTGAAAGTCACGCCTGGCTACTGGACCTACGTGTGACTGTACAATAGAAAGAGTACTAAAGAGTAGCCTTAGTTCTTTGCTTCATTATTCTCTCTTATTTTAATGAAAATTATTATTTGGAGCTTCCCTCAGTTTGAAAGTCACGCCTTGCTACTGGACCTATGTGTGACTGTACAATAGAAAGAGTACTGAAGAGTAGCCTTAGTTCTTTGCTTCATTATTCTCTCTTATTTTAATGAAGATTATTATTTGGAGCTTCCCTCCCTTTGAAAGTCACGCCTGGCTACTGGACCTACGTGTGACTGTACAATAGAAAGAGTACTAAAGAGTAGCCTTAGTTCTTTGAGTCATTATTCTCTCTTATTTTAATGAAAATTATTATTTGGAGCTTCCCTCACTTTGAAAGTCACGCCTCGCTACTGGAGCTACGTGTGACTGTACAACAGAAAGACTACTAAAGAGTAGCCTTAGTGCCTTGAGTCATTATTCTCTCTTATTTTAATGAAAATTATTATTTGGAGCTTCCCTCCCTTTGAAAGTCACGCCTGGCTACTGGACCTACGTGTGACTGTACAATAGAAAGAGTACTAAAGAGTAGCCTTAGTTCTTTGCTTCATTATTCTCTCTTATTTTAATGAAAATTATTATTTGGAGCTTCCCTCAGTTTGAAAGTCACGCCTTGCTACTGGACCTATGTGTGACTGTACAATAGAAAGAGTACTGAAGAGTAGCCTTAGTTCTTTGCTTCATTATTCTCTCTTATTTTAATGAAGATTATTATTTGGAGCTTCCCTCCCTTTGAAAGTCACGCCTGGCTACTGGACCTACGTGTGACTGTACAATAGAAAGAGTACTAAAGAGTAGCCTTAGTTCTTTGAGTCATTATTCTCTCTTATTTTAATGAAAATTATTATTTGGAGCTTCCCTCACTTTGAAAGTCACGCCTCGCTACTGGAGCTACGTGTGACTGTACAACAGAAAGACTACTAAAGAGTAGCCTTAGTGCCTTGAGTCATTATTCTCTCTTATTTTAATGAAAATTATTGTTTGGAGCTACCCTCGCTTTGAAAGTCACGTCTCGCTACTGGACCTACGTGTGACTGTACAATAGAAAGAGTACTAAAGAGTAGCCTTAGTTCTTTGAGTCATTATTCTCTCTTATTTTAATGAAAATTATTATTTGGAGCTTCCCTCACTTTGAAAGTCACGCCTCGCTACTGGAGCTACGTGTGACTGTACAATAGAAAGAGTACTAAAGAGTAGCCTTAGTGCCTTGAGTCATTATTCTCTCTTATTTTAATGAAAATTATTGTTTGGAGCTTCCCTCACTTTGAAAGTCACGCCTCGCTACTGGAGCTACGTGTGACTGTACAATAGAAAGAGTACTAAAGAGTAGCCTTAGTGCCTTGAGTCATTATTCTCTCTTATTTTAATGAAAATTATTGTTTGGAGCTTCCCTCACTTTGAAAGTCACGCCTCGCTACTGGAGCTACGTGTGACTGTACAATAGAAAGAGTACTAAAGAGTAGCCTTAGTGCCTTGAGTCATTATTCTCTCTTATTTTAATGAAAATTATTGTTTGGAGCTACCCTCGCTTTGAAAGTCACGTCTCGCTACTGGACCTACGTGTGACTGTACAATAGAAAGAGTACTAAAGAGTAGCCTTAGTTCTTTGAGTCATTATTCTCTCTTATTTTAATGAAATTTATTATTTGGAGCTTTCCTCACTTTGAAAGTCACACCTCGTCACTGGCCTAATGTGGCAGTTATACTAATGCTAGTGACTGTACTCACCTTGTAGACTTGATGTAACAGAGAGGTCTGGAAGTCCAGGTTTGGTACCTTGTAGTACACGAGCTGGGAGTGAAGCTCACACGACTCCAGTTGTGACCGGAAGGCGCTTGGCAAGTACATGAGAAATGTTAGCAGAGATATAAGGGTGACGATGAGACATGGCGGTCCCAGGAAAGGTCGCTGCAGGGTGCCTCGCCCCACTGGACGACACACAGACACGTAGCGCTCTACTGTTAATGCCAACAGCATCATCACGCCCACACCTGCAACAGTCAATAGTTCCGTGCTGTGTCAACAAAGTATCGTATTACTTGTCAATATATCAGAGAAAATTTATGTTTAGAAGCGAATGATATTGAGTGATAATTATATTACTTCATAATATAAAAGCTATGTACATAGTTACCACCCAATCAGAAACCGTTAACATATACAACGAGATGCGATACTGCACTCACAGACCACCAAGTTCACATCGTTTTGTGACCACAAAGAAAACAATATTGTGACTTTGTGGGTTCGTGAAATTAAAAGTCCAATTGCACAAACTCAAAATGTTCTTTATTTCCACCGAATTACAGTTGGAACACTTGCCGATTACATAGAATTACGTAAAGCACGCAATTACAATCCACCAGTTCGTCTGTCACAGGTCCACTCCACACTCACAATTATGTAAAACTCCTCTGATACACGTAAACAGTCTTCCAGTCCGTTCGCTAGCACTGCGCTGTTCACGGATGCTCGCCAAGAACTGAACTCTCTTCCAGCCCGGCGCGACGCTTATATAAGACCAACTGACCTATCTAGAAGGTTCCGGGTTAGATGAAATATCCCGAATGTTCCAGACGTCAGGGGGAGGGGAAAGAGGCGGTCAGCGACCAGTGACATTTTCCTAACCATCCCCTCAGTTAGTGACACGAGATAAATGGGTAGGCGTGGCCTAAATACCTCTGTCCCCCACTCAGCTGTCAGTTGGTCGTGCCTTCCGATGATTGGGTGGCAATATAAACCGTCATTCATTGATTTTGTATGATTGGATTTATACATATCCTAACTTGCTTTCAATATAAATACAAACAAAATAAAACACATGATGGTTATTAGGCGGTTTGGCATCCAAAATGTCGGTACATTAGCTACAGAATTAGAATAAATGTTATTTAGAGTCTTTGACAATTTCGTTACTTGAAAACCTGCGATGTTTCATAAAGGCAATTAAACAAGATGATTTACAAAATAAGATAAGCGTGGGTGATTCGGATTGGTGGAAGACTTGGATTAGTTTTCAAAATGTGTCCCTAGGTTACGATAGTATATTGTTTTGTTAGCACGAAGAAGTCAACTACCTGAGACAGTTGACTGTGTAATACAATTGTGTTTTGTCAGTCTAAGTGACAAATCGAGCTTCTTCTACGGAAACAAGGTATGTCATTGCTACATTTCTGGCATTTTGTTATTTTTTAACTTCGTTTAAGATAGATTTATAACGATTGTGCATTGAAATTGCTTCAGAAACTTATTCAATAAGGAAATACAGACTTTCTTACATCCTTAATCCTCCTTGTTCTTATGACAGTGCTGCCAACGGGCAAACATAAATACCGCTATAACAGTGAATTAAGGTAAGGTGGGAGATGAGTGAAATGATGTTCAAATGTGTCCAGAAAAATGTAGAATGTAGAAATCTGTGTGGGCTGGCGCTGTGGGAAAGAAGCAATTCATATGTGAGATACATAAAGATATGAATATACAAGTGTAGAAATGTGTTATTTTGTTCTCATGATTACATTATGTACTCAAATTGAATGTTCCATTCCGATACGTCCGCTATGACAATCCTATTGCGGACGATTAGGATTAGTTTCTGCTCCGAATAAAAATGTAAACGGAATTCTACAGAAAATTCTTTATCGAAAAACTTAATATTTAACATAATCTAGTATGTCCAGGCTTCAATGTAAAGTAAAAGTTTTCATATTTAGGGCTTTTGTGAAAGATTTTCAAAATGTTGATTCGAATCACCCACACTTACCTTATTTTTGTACTACATGACATTCTGAACTTAAAGTCAAGGTCTCCTTGGTATGTTCCTTAATACTCCTATGTGTCTATATTCAAGAATAAGGACTTTGTAAACACATTTTATGTGTTTTAGAGTCCCATGTCTGCTTCTCAGCGGTGGGGTACTCTTATTATGGGTATAATTAATAAAACACAATCTAGTAATATGATTTTATACTTGGATGTTTTGTTTATTACGATGGTATTATACCAGTGACGCTGGAGTTTGTCCTGCAGTTCTTTACATGCCAGTAAAAAGTACCATCGGCCTCGACAGGGTTTGAACCCATGATCTTAGAATAATTAGATCAGCGCCTAACCAACTAGGCGACCTTTTATTTAATATTGGACTCGACATTGTGATAAGTAGCTTGCGGAAGAAGGACGAACAGTGATATACTTCTGAAGTTGTACAAATTTAACGAAATTATAAAATATCAAGAAAAATGATTTAAGAAGCACGTCTTGTTTCTGTTTGTGCATGCATCATTATCATCATCCCCTTGCAGGAATATTGGCAGTGAACAAACTGAATCCCTTTAAGTCCTCGTGGTTTAATATTGTAGGACACTAACTGAAACATTTCGCATTAGTAATTATGTTTTAAAGTTTTGGGCCCGAAACCTCAACACTTACTTACCAAGACAGCCATTTCCGAGGAAGAGCTCGAGGTGAGCGTGGTAGAACGCCTGAGGAAGACTGGTCCAGCGTCCAGACTCTTTGTAGATAAGGACACGTAGCCCAAACGGGATGGCGAACAGGATTGCCAACAGCGCAGCAGCAGAATACCCTAAAATAAACAAATATGTATTACTCCTTGTCTACCAGATACCTAGTGGGAAGTGAAAGTTGCATTTTACGAGAAATGCATGTTTTGAAGCCCCAAACAAAACGTTTAGAAAGAACGATGTAGTCTATGTGTGCGTGTCTATGAACGTAAGTATAAACAAATCTAATACCAAAAGTTGGTACCTAAAACCAATATCGTTCTAATTAATGCTACAAAAGTGTTAAAGAAAATCTCCTAACCTCAATTTTCCTAGGGAGCAGATTTTGAAAAACTAATCGGAGTCGCCCGCACTTTCCATATCTTCTGCGAAAGTGTACAAGGATCTGATAAATACTGATTGACCTTTAAAAGTTGAAAAATCGACTTTCTCTGTTTTATTTTCATATTGGTTGTGATATCGGAATTATTGACGAGTAAGTTATAATGCAAAGAAACGAAAACCAGAAGATAAATGATTTCCGTACACTTAATATAATAAGTGTAAGTTGCAGTCGTTGAGTAGGCAATGTAAGGATGAGTGTCATCAGCAAGGTCGGATTAATGTAGCTCAAGGTGTTCCTGGAATGTCACTACGCATGTAGATATACTTCTGAAAATTAGAATGCAAATTATACTTTTAGGTTGAGCAAAGTCAGAATGAACATTATGTTTTAGATATCAATAAGTGGCTTTAGAATTGGAAGAGTATTTCTACAATTTGTGTTCTTCCCGTCGATCAGAGGTCACAGCGTTTGTTTTATGTAGACTTTGTGACTCGTTATTCACACGTCATGACAATTTCCTGTCTCAACTCTCGTATACCGTGAGATAGAGCAAATATATCCAAGAAGGAGAACAAATCAAATATTTATTTTAATTTTAGCATCGACCTTCAACGAAACGTGAAACAAAACAACTTCTGCTAACGTTTACCTCGATCAAACTTTCGCAATTGCCAAGATCATACCAGCGCAGCCGTGTGCCGGAATTTCGTCCCATAAGAGTTCCTTTACGTTTCAATAAATCTATTGATAATGGTGCTGTTGATTTTAAGTACATTTAAAGCACATCAGTTTTCGCGGGTTTTGAACCTGCAACTTTAGGATCAATATGACAACACCTATTATGTGTTTCAAATAGGAAGGTGTTTGTCCTTGAGCGCTACTAATCTCTGTTTCATATAACCTTGCCCGGCTGAAATGTATCACTCCGCGTTCAACAACCCTCCCCCTCGCCCTAATTGGCTAATGCTTTCGCGTCATACGCCATAGGCGGTGCCTTCCCGTCACATTTCGTAATAATTGCCGGGAAGATAAATAAAATCATACAAAAATCATACAAATAAGGATATGAAGGCATGCAAAAATACAAGTTTATAATGAACTGAGCAAATTGAAACAGAATGGCTGAGCAATGAAACTGAAAGAGTTTATAATGAAAGGCCTTTGGCCTTTTATACTAGGATTTTTTAAACCAGCACACATACCTTTCAAAAATGCTTGTCTTTCAGTCTTAAAAGTCGTGTCACACCATACTTTACTTTTTGTGTGTTCTTCGTGTATATTTAGCGATTTGTATCTCGGTGCAGTGTGGTTGTCCTTAAATAACGTCTTCGCCACAGAGCAATATCGCCTATGTCTTTTAGCACATTTTTCTTGCCTCTTTTTTCATTCACAAATCCCAGCTGTATAAGCAATCTGCTGAAATTTGGTAAATCTGCATCCTCATTTACAGCAGACGAAATGTTACTTATGTTAGGGAGTTCGTTTCTAAAGAAAAACTACACACATGACGACGCACAACACTTTTCACGTATTTTCTCCGAGCACGCACTTTTGTTTATTCCTGCTTTTGCCTGGAGTGGTAAGTTTTCCGGTTTCCTCAATTTCATGTCGCGATGTTCCTACGGGTCTAACACTCACACCTGTAACTTCAGAGAACAGCTGTTCGACTTCTCTCACTGACAAAGACGGATTCTTCTCTGTGAGTGCATTAAACACATGCAACACAATTCTTTTTTCGCCTGTTTGTAAATAATTATCCTTGCGATACTTAAGCGAAAAACTGGCGGTAGACTCTGCCATTATACATATAATACATGCGCAATAAACGACCAATAAAATAATTTAGCTCCCGCACTCTCGAATGGCGATGCATGACTAATCCAGTTCAAAACAAGGTCAGTGATAAAAGTCTTATAAACAAATGTCACCACTACCGCTAAATCACGTGCTATCGTGCCATGTGCTTGAGAGCAAAGGGACCTCCTCTTTACTTTGTTTAAGAATTAACATACATTTCAGATAAATCAACTCTGTTGCGTAATATATTTAACTAAAACAGTTACGAAAGTATAAATTTGACAATTCTCTTCCAACATATAATGATATATCACCATGTTAAATAACGAACTAATTTTTACCGCACGACAGTCATTACCACAACAGCAACCAATGAGAGGTGATTAGGTCACGTGACCGTTAAGAGATACTGGGCAAGCTTACGTGAAACAAGGTATAGGTGAGCAGCCAATCGGAGTACTGCGGTGTTGTTGTATTGCCTTTCCCCTAAGTGCTGTGTGACGAGCGCCAACCTAATCAATCTGTATGAAATACTATTCGCGCTAAGACAAAAATTCAGATTTTGCCAAAACTGATCCATGTGGAAGGTAGAGAGTAATATATCTAACATAACCACGAAAACGCCATATTTTTAGCTCAGATAGTTTCTCAAATACAAATAAATAAACCACTATTACCTGTATTATAACAATGAATCGCGACGTAAGCACTGTATGAATATCATTATTGGTTGGCATGTATGCGTGATAAAAGAATTACTTTGAATAATCCAATTCGAGCATGAGGAAACAATAAATTTCCTGCTGCCCTGGCCTGGTCACATATCTTTGTTTATGAATGGTTCGTAATCTCTATTTACTCTAGAGAGTTCAAAGTGGTTGGTGTGTATGTATGTACATATACTTTTAATTACTCAGAACTGAAATTTAAACTACTTACATGACGTGATAAAAGAATTACTGTGAATAGGTCAAGGTGCTCAAATTTGAGAAAGAGCAAACATTTCATTTCCTGTTAGCCTGTAGAATGCTGTATGCTTATGTTTATGAATGAATGCTGCATAAGAAGTGTTTATTTACTCTGGAGAGTTCAGATCAACATCATTCAGTTGTTCCTTACACAACAGTAGAGTAAGAGTTAAATAGTGTATTGACTTCTTGCGGTGAATTTAGTGGCGAGTCAAAAAGGCAATTATTGCGAAGTCAGGCTAGAAGTATTATTTTTAAGGTGTACACGTTCTTCAAAATTTTTTCGGAAAATGAAACTAAAAATGAGTTATTGCAAAGAGTACTTCCGTTTAAAAACACGGAAAAAGTGTATCAGCTGGATCAACTTGCAATTGAAACGGGACACGAGGTAATACGCCTTCCACCTTGCCTCTGCCAATATAATCCAATTGAGTTGGTGTGGGCTCAAATAAAAAGGGGAATTGCAAACAGAAATAATACTGTTCTAGACGTTCTCGGGCTTCGAGCCAGGTAAGCAGATGTTGAGACATCGACGTTTCGGGAGCGTACATCTCTCCCATCTTCAGGATGTTGAATGACTTAGGGCTGGGGTGACCCATATATATACTCAGCGAGCGGGCTCGCTTTGGTGAAGATGACAATCTCTCAGAAAACACTGCTGCTCTGGTTGCTGCTCAGTAAGCCAGATCTGTGTTTCCTGAGTCTCTCTTTTTCGAGTTTTAATGCAGGATTCTATGCTGCACTAAATTGTAGCCCAGCATCTCGGTTAAGAGTGACTCCCTCTGCCGAGATAGCCAATGCCTCCTTAACTCTGCGCTCCCAGTAGCCACTGCATTTTGCCAAAATAGTGGTGAGACCGAAGTTAGCCCTATGGTCTTGCTGGAAGCAATGTTCCGCCGGCCCAGCTATTTCAGGCTGCAACAGTCTGATGCTTTGATCGTGTTCTTTGATCCTGGTAGCTATGGTCCTGCCGGTTTCTCCGATGTAGGGCATTCCACATTCACATGGAATGCGGTACACCCCGGAACGTTTAGTTGTAATTGGCCTTTGACCGGTCTCATAAAGTGTCTGATTTTAGCAGGCGGTTTGTGAATAGTTTTTATGTTGTGTCTTGCCAGTATTCTGCCGATTTTTCCAGACAGATTGCCGGTACATGGGATGCAGGCTATAGCAGTTGGCTTTTCAGTGGAGCTACAAATGTGTGTTCTGGCTCTTTTGGCTTTTGCGAGGGCCCTCTTGACATCGGGTTCAGAGTAGCCGTTCTGACGAAAAGTTTGTCGTCGATGTCTCAACATCTGCTTACCTGGCTCGAAGCCCGAGAACGTCTAGAACATATACGCCGCCAGGAAAGATTCAGCTCATATTTCAGAAATAATACTTTTAAACTGACGGACGTTAAACGACTTGTTCACGAAGGAATTGACAAGGTAACACAACAGGACTGGGAAAACTGCATGAGGCATGAAGAAATCCTTCAAGAAGACGATTTTAAGGAAGAAATAGCACGTGATGAAATTTTGGAACCTATAATCATAAATTTGCAAGACTCAGATGATGAAGACAGTGACAATGACGAATTGTCTCTTAACGGAAGTGACATTGACAGTGATATGGATGAGCTACTGGCAGTTACATCGGATTAGAAAAACAGGCAATTATAAACTATAATTATAGTTATAGTATTTTAAAATATACATAATTAGCGAAAATGCTTTTCCAATTTTGATTTTGGCAACTGCATCATTGTAAAAGTTTGTAAAATATAATTTGCTTACCCTTACGTCTGCGCCAAGCACACCTACATGTTGTATGAGTGTGCGAGAGAGAGAGAGAGAGAGAGAGAGAGAGAGAGAGAGAGAGAGCGCGGGGGGTGGGGGACATAAAAGGAGTGGGCTAACAAGCTGGCAACGCTGAGTGTGATACAGCATCTGATTAGCTGGACTCCAGGACTCTTCCCAATTGAAACACATAATAATTGCCTGAGTCACTTATTCTGACTAAACGATAACGAGCAGAGAAAATCTATGAATGTAGCACAGCATGTGATTAACAATACCATTCAGATTGAATAAAAGCGTTTGGTATGTGGCAGGAATCAGTAAACATTTCGATGTGTACATTCGACAATGTGCATCACTGCACCAAACAGAATGCCAAAAGCCAATCCTAACCTCAACATGCAAATGTAAATGATTTGGCTCTTCATTGGTCAAATAAAATAATTAAAGAATACAGTAAGGTGGAGAGTCGCTTTTCCCCGGACTTATTGAAATAAGATTTGTAGCAAATTTCTATTCATTGTAGATTGAATATAGTATATCACTTTTTCAACTCAATCTTTTCTCATCTCGTGTCAGTTTCTTCAGGTCACCAATTGTATCGTCTAGAGTTCTTTCCTGGTCACAAATATGTGTAATGTATACAAAGAGTTAATAATAATTACTCAGAAATATCAGATAAGCTAATGAAATTACGATAAATATATAATTTGGATTACATTTTACTCGAACTTTCTTTCCTAGTCAATCATGGCAGGTTCCCTCCAGCATATCGATAAATCCTTACTTCCTTAATAAATAGTTTCCGTTAATTACATAACATTTCTCACTCCTGTACGTCCAGTCATCACTATTTGCCCCGCATCGTCTTTCCATCATCAAGCAAGAGTACAGAACATAGATTTCTGAAGATTATTGATTTTCTTCCCCTAGTAACCGTTCATTTTCTATATACTGTCATGGCATGGCCCACTAATAGTCAGATCAGAAAACAAGAATTTCCAACTGGATATTCATGTAAAAAGTTGCAACTAAATCTTACCGTTACAGATTACATGAAGTAGCATGCTGGGACCCGTACAGAGCTAACCAAATCGATCCATTAGAAAAAATTCAGAAGAGGGCAATAAAATTCATAAAAAGAGGCAAGTATTTTGGGCCTATAAAAGGAGATGAGACTAAATGGGAGGAATTAAGAATTAGGGTAAAAAACATAGGTTGGTAGCATTATTCAAAGCTAATGCTGGTGTAAAGGCATGGGTGGACGTTAGTGTAAGGTTAGATAATCCGGATTATTATGGACGAAACGATCATAGGTATAAAATTAAGGGTAGAAGATACAGAACCGACGTAGGAAAATTTTCTTTTGTTAATAGAACCATTGAAGAATGGAATGAATTGCCTGTAGCAGTCTTTCAGGGCTGTCCCCTGTCGCTGAAGAAATTTAGAAAAAATCTAGATGGTTTATAGTTTAACTTTTGAATTATAATGGTATATAAAATGTAAATAGAGAAGTAATTAGATATGCTTTAAGTTACTAAAGTAAAATAATATCATGTTTGTATTGTTTATTGTGTTATTGTTGTAAATCTAGTATTTGTAATTTGATCTGTATTCTTAACTCTGCCACCGGGTAGTACCCAATTGCAGTTAATAAATACATACATACAACACGACTAGAATCTGTACAACTCCCTGTTTATATTGACATTCCATGGGCCGGGCTGTGAAGAGCATCGCCCTCTGTGACTACTGCAAATGGATCAGCAGGGGATATCTCATCTCCCACGGGGGTGCTGCACCCCCCGCCAAGTAGGCAAGGACACCATTCATTGGCTATTTATAAAACAAGCTATGATGTGTTCTTGCACCTTCTCTACTCTTATTTCTCTATGTACTTCAATATAAACATTGTCTCATTGTTAAGTTTATTGTAGATGCAAGAAAATAGCGGAGATCAGCAGATTTAAGTAACAGTGAAATCTTATTTAATGAATGGTCAGTTCGTGGAAGTGTAACACACAATGCTTTACTTACGTCATCATCCCCTGCCAGCTGAGCTAGGACAAGGGTCACGTTTCTACAGATATTCCTTATTGTTTATTTGAATTTGCAGTATTTATATTCCTCAAATGGATACTTGAGTATAAAACTTCACATTTAAAAAAAATATTACTGCTGTTTATTTGTTACATACGTTTAACAAAATTTGCAATGAAACTATTTTTGCGAATTTTATATTTAATGGTAAAATAAGTCAAACTAATAGTAGAAATAAGTATATGCCCTCATACGACTTTCCCTACTCAGTTTTCTGTAAACTATTCTTATAAACACTTATTCTTGTATGGAAATTAATTATTGTTTCATACTAGCCGTGTGTAGGACGCACTATGAAAGAGTAGAGTCAGACTGAAAAATTCAATGCCATAGCCGGGTTTTGCCATGAATTTTTCAGTCCATTAATTGTACCGAATAGTGGTCCGAACTATAAAGCCTGGGCCTTAAAGTACTTACAGATAAGTCGTCATTAAGGTAGTCGTCTCATGTCTTTATGAGAACTCCTAAGTGCTTTACCGGGAAATACACGAGTCAGTTGGAGAATTTAATATCATATTGGCACGTTGGCCATAGTAGCTCAATGGTTTAGAGTGGCTGGACGGAAACAGAAGATCCGTGGTTCAAATCCCGGCTATGGAATTGAATTTTTCAGTCTGGCTCTATGCTTTCACTTTTTTTTTTAATTTACGTCCTCCGACGTTAAGCCATATCGGGCGATGAATGGAATTGGTGAAATGATGCTCAAATGAGTCCGGGGTCCATGGAGCTTAGACTTACCCGACATTCATCTTACAGGATAACGGAAAACCCCAGAAAAACCCATATCCAGGTAACTCACCCTGACCGAGATTCGAGCTCGGAACCTCTTAAACGTGAGGCAGACATGCTACCACTACGCTGCCGAGGCGGGCTTCACTTATTCTTGTGCTTACTTTATGTTAATCGAGTGAAAGGTTCTGTGTTAATGGTTTGATTATATATTAACTTGTCGATATAATGGAAACACGAGAGAACAGTAGACAAGCGATGTCCGCTATGTGATGACTTTGGTATTTGGTTCTCTTTGCATGACCAGGACCGAGAGAGAGAGAGAGAGAGAGAGAGAGAGAGAGAGAGAGAGAGAGAGAGAGAGAGAGAGAGAGAGAGAGAGAGAGAGAGAGAGAGAGAGAGAGAGAGACACTTGATGTTTGGGAAAGCTGTAATGAAAAATTCAAACGTATAATAAGGAAAACGGTTAACTCCAAAAAAAGTATTTTACAGAAATTGTGTGTTTGAAACAGTTATTTAAATATAGCCCCCCCCCCCCAGTAAGGGTTGTTTATCGATTATTACAGTTGCAAAATATTAAAATGAGTATTTAATGAAGTTTAATGTGATGTAAAAACAAAAGAGACATACAAAGAGTTGCTAACTAAGGAATACATTCTGTATTAGGTGATAGTAAAACAAAACGTAACCAAGGCGATGTCTGGAGACTTCCACAACAAGAGAGAAGAAAAGATGAATAAACATACTTTCATTACGGGAGAAGAATTATTGTAAATAAAATATGCAAATATGTGCTTTTAAAATAAAGAGCAATCTTCAGTGTAATACAGGAAGTGTGATTTTCAAATTAAAGTAATATATGGCCATCGATTCGAGACATAATTGTCAAATGCTCACCGACTATAGGTTGGCCGAGGAAAGGCTACCTCAACGTAAATATCATAACATTCCATAACAAAACTCAAATAAACTTCGCGATGCTTTAACATTCCTACTGTCATACATTTTTTGTGTATCTCTATGGTTTATCAGTCAAGAATGAGCAGAACTTCGGAGCTTATTTTCAGAAAATTCTAGGTATACATTTGATTTGTCATTTAAATATCTCAAATTTGACTGGATGGGATGACTCAGGCGATTTCGTCTGTAGCCCGCATTCGGCAGGTCTGGGTTCGATTCCCACGACTGGCCTACCTGACTCATGGGTTTTCTCGGGTGTTTTCCTGAGTCGCCAGGCGAATGCTGGGTAGGATAATTACATCCCGAAAATGTTCTGTCTCTCTCATCTCTCATCACCGGCGAGTGTCTCGTTGTTGGTGTACAGTCAGCTGTCATTCTGGCACGTTGCCAACGTTAACAGCAACAGATCGCTGACTCATATCCATGAATTATGAAAGTTTACTTTTAATAATAAGATATTTGCTTAATATGTCAAGAAACTCCCAGCTCCACTGCTGGGTTGGGTTGACTGTAAAACCAACTTCAGAAACAAATACGCATGCCTTAGTGACCCAAATGTAAATTTAATGAGTAGACATTGCTGTTTGTAAATGCCCCAATTGGCAGTAGTTACACAAATAAGGCCAGTGTACTGTTTAGCAAGGCACTGCAATTACGTTACTTTGCATAAGAAGTCTGTGATTTATGGAGTTCAAGAAGTCGTTATCGTTTGAATTGCTAATATTGAGCCCCGTCCGTCGCTGCAATTTGGACAAGTCGCTGCTCAGTGTCTCAGTGTTGGCGATTGACTATTTTACAACACAACATATGTTACTACAAGTAAAGTCTGTCCAAGTTAATTATTCTAGAATACACAGCTTCTTTGTCAGTGTTAAGTTTACTGGATGTACATGTCCAAACTGATAATTCTAGGGCACACAATGACTCTCTTCAGAGTAAGTTTATGTCTATTTCTTACAGTTTACCAGTTAAGGTAACCGTGGGTGAATCGGATAAATATTTTCAAAAATCGTTCACAAAAGTCATATTTGTCACGTAAATATGAAAACTTTTACGTTATATTGAAGCCTGGATATTCTACATCATGTAAAATGTTACGTTTTTGACCATCAATTTTCTGTATACTTCCGTCTTCATTGTTAACACGCGTACTTACTGAACCGCCCTCGTACACACGTGCGTGCATTATTCTAAAATGCTGTTTCAAGATTCGGGGCCATCAAAACGTGTATTTGCGGAGAAATATTGTAATAGAACTTTTGAGAGAAACGCAATAGATACTGTTACTGTTTTCTATTGGTAAGAGAAAATAAAAATATAAATAAGTAGAAAGGAATCCTTGGAAGAACAAACTGGTAACTAGAGGAATAATTGGTACAATCTTGATAAACGTAGCTAGACTATAAATGATCATTTAGCCATGTTTATATTCTGGACTTGGATAATTTTGTAAATTTGTAAAGCAAACAACAATCTTCTATAATCAGTGATAACAACATACCTCCACAAATTAAATCACAATACTGATATCAAACTTTTGTTCCACAATTTTGAACTATTATGATTATTAATACTTCTTACTGTTAATATGATAAATACAATAAAACAATAATTGACTTCACTCTAAAGTTAATATTAAATCTGGATGCTGTTATAGTAAGTACACTTTAATGTATAATTAAATTGTGTGTTTCTTAATTTGCAGCATAGAAGAAACCTGTTATTGCTACTGATATTTCGTAATCTTATGGGGGGCAGTAATTCCAAATTCTAATGTTAACGTCCCCGCTACTGATTCTTCAAATTCCATAATTACTGCATTTAAATTGTCCGGCAATATATGAACAATGAAAGATTCTTAAA